>ML682121.1:1659576-1688497 GCA_007922195.1 Podocnemis expansa | reverse complement strand
CACATTCCCCCCACACCCCCTCTCACGCATGTGCGCGCACACATTCCTTCTCACACACGCACACGGGTCCCCCCACACCCCCTTCTCGCACATGCCCATGCACGCACACGTTCCCCCACACACTCCCACCACCCCCCCCACATGCACACGTTCCCCCCACACCCCTCTAACGCATGTGCACACACACATTCCCTCTCACATCCCCTCTTGCACGCACACATGTTCCTGCCACACGTTCCCATCACCCTCCCTTTCTCACTCACATGCCCCCCACACCCTCTCATGCACGCACACACACCCTCACATGCATACACACCCGTTCCCCTCACCCTCTCTCACAAGCAGACCCCCACACCCTCATTCTCACACACACACAGTCTCTCTCTGTCTCACAGACACACACTCACACTCCCTCCCCCTCACACACTCACCCCCCACCCTCTCTCACAAACACCCCCCCACACACACACACACCCCCGCCCCCCAGCAGGTCCTGGCACCAGCAGCCACCACGTCTTTCCCTCACGCCCCCCCCAGCTGTTTCCCGCCCTGCCACCCCCAGGAAACCCCCCAGCCGTGCCGCGGGTCCGGAGGGTCGCGCTAAGCGCCGGGCCGGGGGAGGCCGCGGTCTGCCGCTCACCTGGCGGCCCCGCTCTCCCCTAGGCCGGGCCCCCCTCAGCCGGCGCAGCGGTTGGTCTCCCTGGTTACAGAGACCGGAAATGACGATAGCGGAGAACGCACGGGGGCGGGGAGGCAGCGCGCGGCGCCGCTTTATGGCGCGCGGGCGGCTGGCTGAGGTGACGTCAGGCGGGGCGGGGCAGCCGCGCGCCGCCGCTGTTGACCGTTATGGCGGTTGGTTGGAGCGCGCGCGCGCGGGAGGGGCGGGGCCCAGGCGATGGTCAGTCAGAGGCCGAGGCCTCTCCCCGCAGAGCGCGGGCGCGCGTCGCCAGTCAGTTTGGCTAATGGCCGCTGGTGGCGGGAGTGGCTTTTTTTTTTTTTTTTTTGTAAAAAACCAAGGAGTTGTGTGGCACTTTAAGACGAACAGATTTAATTTTTGCATAAGCTGTCAGGGGAGAAGATCCCACTTTTTCAGATCCTTTGAAGATGCGTCTGAGGAAGTGGCATCTTCTCCCACGAAAGCTCCTACAAAAAATAAAGCTGTTCGTCTTAAAGTGCCACACAACTGCTTGTTGTTTTTTTACGGTACTAGACTAACACAGCTGTCCCTTTTGACATTTTTTTTTGTGGGCTTCGCAACATAACACGCACGTGTGAAAGCCCAAGATGGCTTGACACCCGCAAGAATTCAAAACTCGCGCGTTAGGCTGCCTCAAATCAGGATGGATGGAGAGCAAGGAATACGCCCTATCGGGTTATTTTTTTGTGGGAGCTTTTCTATGAAAGCTCATGTGATAGCTAAAGCTGCTAGTCTTTTACGAGCCACGGGCCTCCTTGTTTCTTCTTCGAGTGCTGCTTGCGTCATGTGTCTGGGGGCTGCAGCGCACCGTAAGCTGGAAAGCCTTTTAGCTGTATTTGTCTAGTCCAGGCAAAAAACAAGGAGTCGTGGGGCACTTTAACAGATTTATTTTTCACATGAGCTTTCGTGGGAGAAAATCCCACTTTGTCATGCTTTGAAGATGGGCGTAAGTTCACTCATCTTCGAAGCATCTGACGAAGTGGCATTTTCTTCCACGAAAGCTCATGCAAAAAATAAATCTGTTAGTCTTAAAGTGCCACACGACTCCTTGTTCTTTTAGCCGTAGCCTGTCAGGTCAGGGTAAGCAGCCAACGTCCCCTATGCGGCGCGACTGCAGCTATATGTGCGACCCTGACCTGCCCAGTTCCTTCTTTCTGCCCTCAGTGACTGTACTGAAACAACCTCTCCTTCTGATTAAGCAAGTTCCTGTCTCACTAATTAAGGGTGTTGCTGGCGCCGGGCACAGGGGGCTCCAGTGCCCTGGGTCTGGTGGCGCCCTCCTCCAGTTTCGGGGCCAATCAGGCCAGAGATCTGGGGCCCAGCCGCCCATGGCTGCTCCCAGCCCGGCCAGGAATCTGGGGCCCAGCTGCCTGCGGCCGCTCCCAGCCCCATCCCTGGCCGGGGGCGTGTTCTCCGGCCAAGGGCATGGCCTCCAGGTAGGGGGGCAGCGACGCTCCTCTCACTAATTAGTTTTGTTATTTTTGTGTGGTTACGTATGCTGGGATTTAAACCCTGCTTGGTTTGCTGCAAGGTGTTCCCGACTGATGACCCCCAGGACAAATGCCTTGCCTGTCTGGGTGAGTAGCACCTGGCAGAAAAATGTCACACATGCAACTCCTTCAAAAGCAGAACTCGCTAAGACGGGGGGGAGGCTCCAGAATGTCATCCAGGATTGGGCAGTGCTGCTGGCTCTGGGTCCGCCTGCCAAACGTACGGACTTGCCGGCACCATGTGCCAGATCAGCACTGGGGAAGACCCAATGCTGCTCTCCGGCTATTGCTAAAAAGCCATGATTGGCCTCTGACTCGGCACCACCTCGGCACTGTGCCACTTCTCCACCAACCACTCTACCTTGGGGAAGGGCGTTGATACCCATCCCCTCGACACTGGAGGTACTCGCAGCGGCAAAAATCTTAGCTGACACCCCCAGCACCGCCCAGAATGCGGTCACAGCGCAGAGGGGGTGTTGGCTGCTGACCATGACCTGACAGGCTAGGGCTAAAAGACTTTCTGGATTACCATGCGCTACGGCACGTAGACACCTATAACTGAATGTATGTGAGCAGCCCATCTCAAAGGAGGACGGTTACATTGGAAACCGACCATTCTTTTGCTGAGCTAGACTAACATGGCTGTCCCTTTGGATCTCGGGTTATTTTTATGTCACTCTTCCTTCCGAGGCATTTGGGTGCAGTAGACCAGTTCCACAGAGACATGAAGCTAGACAAAGAAATGAAGCCTGGCTTGTCTTCATACTTTTCCTGTGACCTCTCCCAAATGGATGCTGGGTTACAGTAAAGAAGTTTTTCAATTTTGAAAATTATTGCTATAAGAGGCGGTGTGGAAAGTAGGTGCAATGCAGATAATCAATTGAACACAGTAATACCAGACTACAAAATACATCTGAAGCACCGACTAGGTCGTGCTGGCGGGGGGAATGGCACTATATGTGAATGAAAACAGCCAAATGAAATAAAAATCGTAAATAAACCAAACTGTACCATAGAATTACTATGGAAAGTTCCATGCTTGAATAATAAGAATTAAGTTGTAGGGATATCGTGTCAACCATGTGACGAGGGTGGTGAAAGTGACTGTGAAATGCTCAGATTTTTCTCCCACGAAAGCTCATGGGATAAATAAGTCTGTTAATTTTTAAAAGTGCTACAGGACTCCTTGTCTGTTTGTTTTTTGTAAAAAAAAAACTAATGGTAGATTTCAACTATCCCAATATTGGCTGGGAAGTGGGCTTCATGTGCACGAAAGCTCAAGCAATAAATAAATGTTAGTCTTTAAACGCCGCAGCCCTTCCCCAGAACTCCTTGGACAACAGGCTGTGCCTGGCCTCTGGATGTGAATCCAGTCATCCTGGCTTCAAGGTGCCCTGTCTGAGCTGATCGCTCTGGTCTCTGACTAGGGTTACCAGATGTCCGGCAAAAGGCGGCCATGTCCTCCTTTTTGCCTTCAAGTCCTCCCTCCAGCAGGCATTTTAAAAACACATGATTTTGTCTGGCTTTTTACTTACATGGGTTAAAGTAGGCTGGAACACCCCGAAACACCCTATTTTTAGAGGGAAGCGTTCCAGAGCTCCCTAAAAACAGAAGAATATTACATTAATACTACATTTTCTCCATGTGCCCTCCAATGTCCTCCTTTTCATATTTCGCCATCCTCCTTTCCATGCTGTGGTAGCTGGTCACCCTATCTCTGACCAGCAGTTTTTGGCTGGCAGCTGGAAGGAAGGAGTTTAACACCCCCCACCCCCCACCCCCCAAACTCTGGAGCTTGGCACTTTCAGGGTAGCTGGAGCCTGTGCCTGGATGGTGCCCAGGAGAGCAAAGACCAGGTCTGGGAGAGGGGAGGAGGATCCCAGCAGGGATCACTGCAGCCCGGGTTGCAGTTTGCAGGGCACAGGAAGGGGCTGGAGCAGCTGGGGACCAGGAGGAGGAGGAAGGAGGAGAACAAAAGCCCAGAGATCTGGGGCAGCCCCTTCCAAACACACCAGCCCGCTGCTGCCTCCCTGGGATCGGGGATCCCTGGAGCAGGGAAATAAACAAGGAGGGGCTGGGGGGGATTTTTCTCCAGCTGGATCCAGCCCCAGATCAGAGATGCCAGGTGAGTGGGGGACAGGCAGGCTGGTGCCTCCTCCCCAGCCTGGGATGTGGGGCAGCCCTTGGGAGCTGCAGGGGGAATCTGCCCCTAACCCCACACAATGGATGGAGGGGGGCAGGATGGGAAAGACTGACCTGGGGGGATTGAACTGGCTGTGTGCATGGGGTGTTGATTGCATCCTTTCCCTGTTTGGGCCACTTGCCCCCCCAATGCCAATACCTAGTTCTTCCCTTTTTCTCTCGCCTTACCTCATAGGGCTGTAAAATTCACAGGGATTCCCCCTCCCTTCAAATTATCCACTCTGTTCTGCTCAGATTTTGCCCTCTTTTCTCCATAATTCTCAAATGTCAACAAAACTGCAAAATTTTGGGAGGAAGGAGGGTATCTTTAGCTGCAGCAATGTGTCCTTGGCCAGATGGGGCATTGCTCCCTAGTCTCATTCCCCAAAAGGGTTTGCAAGTTGGCAGGGGCTGTACTGGGGAGCCCTGAGATGCAGCTGCCTCTGGGGGGAGGATGAGGGGCTGCTCTCTGTCAGCAACAGGGCATGAAATGGGCACAGGAGGGGAAGGGAGAAGCAATTGTCCCCCTTGGAGACTGATTCAGGGGTCTCAAACTCAAATCACCATGACGGCCGCATGAGGACTAGTATGCTAGCCCGAGGGCCACACCACTGAAACCTTTTCATACAATGATATTGCAAATATCAGTAACAATCGTGTCATTGCGGGCCGCAGAAAACAGCTTTAGGGCCCACAGGTTTGAGACCCCTAGGTAAGACTATGGTTACCCAATTCCATTTGGTGCTACGCTTCCACCTCCATAACCGCTCGCTCTCTCTCCCTTTCTCTCTCTTTCTGCCATTACTTGCCCAGTCCCTGCTGTTCTCCCATTCCTTCCGCCAGGCAGTCTTCTGTCTGTATCTTCCCCTCTTAAAACAGCTCCTCAAAGGGCTCCCTCCTGCTGCCTTGAATGGTGGGGGGTGGGGTGGAAATACCATGTTCTCTTTACATACTGGCCATTCATATCAAATCCCTTCAGACATTCACCCCTTTCCCAGTAGTTATTTAATATCAACCTAAACCCCACTCAGATCCTGGTGCTTGCCTCTTGTGTTATCAAATGCATCGCTTGTGACTCATTTTCTCCACAAATCTCAAATACCCTCAAATTTTGCCCCACTTTCTCTCAAGTTCTCAGTTATTAATGAAATATGCCCTGAGATTTTTTTCCCCTGTCTCTCTCATTATAAAGTGCTAATAAAAATCTCAGACCTAGTCCATTTTTCAAATTCTTTACCACACTATGACTTCTTTGCCAATGTTGTCCCTTTCCTGTGTATTCTGCTATCAAAGATTGGTGTGAAATACACTTAGATTTCACCTTTCATTAACAATTGATCTAAAATTCCTCACATTTCTACCCTTTTCTTTTTAATTTCTGAACAATTGATCTCAAGTCTTGCCTCTTTTTATGCAATTAGCAAGTGTCAATTAAAAATCCTCTCACTTTTGGCTGTGCTCGCCATGTTCACAATCTTCTCCTTTATTCAACCTGTTGCCCTGAGTCATTCTCCATCCTGGTGATTGCCAGGGGTTAAAATGTCTAATGATCAACTTTCCCCCTCCTTGGATAATCAAGTGTTTCACCTTCATGTTTTCATGGAACTGCATTGCCCTGTTGCAACTTCCCATTCTGATAGCAAAACTGCCCACGTGTAACGAATTTATTTATCACATGAACTTTCGTGGGAGGAAATCTCACTTCGTCAGACACTGGAAAATTCAAACTGGTTACAAATGAAATAAAACATAAAATGCAAGCTAAATTCTAACTGAACAAATTCAGTTACAGAGTCAAAGCAAATGTCTTTCTCTCACCATAGGTTGTGAGAGGCGGATTTCTTCTCAGCCAGGACTCCTGTCCGACACCCTGCCTTGTCCCCACATGTTCAGTTTTTCAGGAAATGTCATAAGCAGACAGAAAAGAAGGAGAGAATCTCAAGCATATTCCCATTTCTTTGTGCTAAAAATATCTGCATTAGTTCTCAGGTGAGTTATGGACAGGCTGGCTATTTTTAATGTGAGCTTCAAGACATCTTTGTGATGGAATATAAATATCTTGTTCACACCTTCCCCCGGCTGGAAAATGGGCATTTTAACCAGGTGGTTGCACTGCTGTTGCTTCAAGTATTTTAATTTAATAGGATGATAGTGTTCAGCCCATTGATTTTAAAAATGATGCTTCACAAGGCATACTTCATACAAAATATATAATAATTTTGCAAAAGAGTGAACCTAGTGGTACAGACTGTTGCATTCTGTCTCTGTGTGTTCCCAGCAGATATTTGGGTAGATGAATTTTTTATTACAGTGTACTTCATCTTTGAGATCTAGGGAGGTGGCCCTGCAATTTTACGGATTGCTAAGAACTAGGGTTAAATAGAGTTTTGTTTTGTTTTGTTTAACAAAAATTTTATTTATTCCCCTGATTTCATTTGATTTCTTTCATCTGAGCAGGGTTTTCAGTTTCTAAACCTGAAGTAATCTCTCAGCTGGAACAAGGGGAAGAGCTGTGGGTCCCAGACCTGCAGGGTCTAAAGAGCAATCCTGAGAGGTCACTGCACAGGCGGGGAAACATAAAACCTACTCAGAAGCTGTCAGTGCCTGAAGGAAAAGTCTGGGATACCCGACAAAGACCTTGCTAGCTCGCTGAGTTCAGGATGGTCCCCAGCAGGTGTTGTATCCTAAGGACACGTATGGCTTCCTGTAGATCCTAGCTGACATCTGACAGTAGTTTCTGTCTTTTCTCACTGAGAATTTCAATGGGATGCAAAGGCAGAATTAATCCTCTCTTTCCCTGCTATGGGAGAAGAGTTTGTGGGAATTTAGTTTCTGATTTTTATTTAACATATCCTCAGCATTTATTTTGGTCTTATGTTCCTCTTTACCATCCCTGTTTGAGATGTCTCTCTCTCTTATCCCAACAGATGTTGTGAAGATGCTTGGGAATGAGGAGGAGAGTTCTGAGCGGGAAGATGCTGAGCTCATGAATCCACATGGAGCATTATCACAAAGATCCAAAATGAATGTATCCAGGAGTCATGAGCCCGGAAAAGCCTGTGACATTCAGCATAGACCAATGAGAGAGCAGGAAAACCAGCCAGGGGAGAAATTCATTTACTGTCAGGGAATTCACAAGGACCTCAAGGAAAACACAGTTCAGGAGAAAATCCTCAGGGGAAAAAGAAAAAATACGTGCTCCGAGTGTGGGAAAAGCTTTAGTTGCTCCTCAGCCCTTATTAAGCATCAGAGAATCCATACAGGTGAGAAACCGTATGGATGCTGCGAGTGTGGGAAAACCTTCACTCAGAACTCAAATCTTATCAGACACCAGAGAATTCACACAGGTGAGAGACCCTATGAATGCTCTGAGTGCGGGAAAAGGTTCACTCACAACTCAAACCTGGTTGTGCATCAGAGACTGCACACAGGAGAGAAACCATATGAGTGTTGTGAGTGTGGGAAAAGATTCACTCACAGCTCAGAGCTTACTACACATCAGAGAATCCACACCGGTGAGAAGCCCTATGAATGCTGTGAGTGTGGGAAAAGTTTCACATCTAGTTCAGCCCTAGTTACACATGAGAGAATCCACACTGGTGAGAAACCCTATGAATGCTGCGAGTGCGGGAAAACCTTCACCGTCTGCTCAGCCCTTATTACACATCATAGGATCCACACAGGAGAGAGACCCTATGAATGCTGTGAGTGCGGGACAAACTTCAGTGACAGCTCAGCCTTTCTTCAACATCAGAGAATCCATACGGGAGAGAGGCCCTATGGATGCTGTGAGTGTGGGAAAAGCTTCACTCGGAGCTCAGACCTTACTACACACCAGAGAATCCACACAGGAGAGAGACCCTATGAATGCAGCGAGTGTGGGAAAACCTTCACTCAGAACTCAAACCTTATTGCTCACCAGAGAATTCACGCAGGTGAGAAACCCTACGTATGCAGCAAATGTGGGAAAAGCTTCACTCGAAGCTCAAACCTTATTGCACATGAGAGAATCCACAAAGGGGAGAGGCCCTATCAGTGCTGTGAATGTGGGAAAAGTTTCACCGACAGCTCAGCCCTTATCACGCACCAGAGAATCCACACGGGCGAGAGACCCTACGAATGCCGTGAATGCGGGAAAAGCTTCACTCAGAGCTCAAACCTTATCGCACATCAGCGAATCCACAAAGGCGAGAGGCCCTATGAGTGTGGGGAGTGTGGGAAAAGCTTTACGCAGAGCTCACAACTGAGTATACATCAGAGAACCCACACAGCAGAGCAATCCCATGAATCCTGAGCGTGTAGGGAAAGCTTCATCCGGAGCTCAGCCCTTATTTATCATCAGAGACTCTGCGAAGGAGTTGAACACCGCAAAAACCTCTAGAGTTACTGACTCGTTTTTTTCTTTATTAGTTACATACCCGATTGTGTCATGAAGGTCATAGATTCTGTGACTTTAACGGATCTCCGTGATTTCTTCAGCTGACACATTCTGCCACAGCAGCAGGCTGGTGTAGCTGTTCATCTGAGTAGGAATAGTAGCCTAGGGATGGAGCATCAGCTGCCGGTTGACCTTCAAAGTAGTGGCCTAGGACCACTGGGGCTGGAGCTACAGCCAGCTTGCGAGGCTGCTGGAATTTAATTGTTGAAAGCTGTGTTGTATTTTGTTAGTAAAACAGAAAATGATGGCTAGTCCTGAGAAGTTAATCTGATGTAATATATCTCCTGTAGCGTAAGGAGCTCTGATTGAAAACTTCCCTCCAAAGGCTGGTGTGGGGGAATGTGTGTATGAAATAGGGTATTAGAGAATATGAGCCCGGTATGCATTTTAATTTTTTGTATTTCACATGGAACTCATTTCTATTAAAAGGAAAACTACTTAAGGAGACAAGTTGTATCATCTTTTACCCCGTTAGACTTGTTGCACTATTGCGCCCTGATATGGATTGGATTGAGTTAGTGACAATGTGGCCACAACTAATAGATAGAATAAAAGTTGATTAATTATAGAGGTACAGCGCTTACCTCCCTTCAGCAACTGGCGACCCCCAAACGGCAGTAGACGGGCTTCTGGGCTTCGGTTCTGAGGCACCCGCTGCAGCTTCCAAGGTCCACTGGGTAAAACGGTTAACATTAACTTAAAGCCTTTCTCATTTCAATTTGATTTGGCCACAGACACCATGTCCAAGCTATCTTTCACACCTGATTTTCCCAGAGAACTGAGGGGAGGTACCGTAATGCATGGAAGCTGGAATTGTTTACCATAAATATCAAGGAAAAAGCTGAAGTCCATTGCCTTTCAGGTCAAAAAGCCATCTAAGGGCTGGTCTACACTGAAAAGCTATATTGACATAACTACATTGTTTAGGGGTACAAAAAATCCACTCCCCTCAGTCTTTGGATTCACATCCAGAAAGATCTGTAGCTGTAGAAAGGGAGAGGGAAGAGAACGGAGGAGTTCGCTAGACCTACAGACAAACAATGAGCCCACTCCATGCACTCTGTCTCAAACTCACAAAACATAATCACCCCTTTAACTCAGCCTGAAGATTTCTTCTGAGTCATTCCCTTTACTTACCCCCCAGCTAAGTCCTGGAGACCACTAGGACATACACCACCAGGCCACCGACTATCCTCATGGCAAGAACACTTCCTTGGGCAGCTTTACTGACAAAACCTACAACAATCAGCACTGAAATGTGGCATGCTTGGTGCAACAGAGTGGAAATTGTCTGGGTGGAGGCATTTTTGGGTACTGTGCACGTGAATTAATTTCCCGATCATTCACAAGTTCCAAAGGGGCAGCCCTGTCAGTCTCGTTCAGCAAAATAAATGAGGAGTCCTGTGGTACTTTTAAAGACTAACCAATTTATTTATTGCATGAGCTTTTCTAGGAAAAAATCCCACCTTGTCACATGCTTGAGGCTTCAAGCATCTGACAGAGTGAGATTTTCTGCCAGAAAAGATCATACAATACATTTGTTAGTCTTTAAAAGTGCCACCAGAGTCCTCGTTTGTTTTCTCCAGTGTTACTCATGTATTTTGGTGATGGGACCTAGGTGTGTGACCACTGCAGACCATGATAGCGCAAATGGCAAATAGTCAGGCCCCGCTACTCTACATCAACCAGAGGTTGTAACAGATTGCAACAGGCAGAGCCAAGGAGAGGTGGACATCTTGACCAGGAAAGAGACAAAGGGCTGGGAAAGGGCAAGAGGGCTGGTAGTCCAAGCTGAAGATGCCACACAGACAGTGGCATGTTCTTCCGGGGTTGGTTTTCACTGCTGGTGAAAATCAGCAGTAGCCAAAGGGAGATAGCTTGCGCATCTCCTATTAACTTTCTGAATTCTACCTGCCATGGTCAATGGGAATATCTTCCCATCAATTCAGTTACTCTTTTTGTGTCAACCTCCTGATGGATTGAACAGGTCTCTACTACCACTAAGTCAATCCTGCAGAGTCTATCCAGCAGCGCCAAAAGTGCTGTCAATATAGACCTACCCTTGGTCCTTCCTTGCACTGATTATAGATGAATATATTTTAAGGCCCCGAGAGAATAAAAGGTCACCCAGTTTGCCCTCCTGTACATCTCATACCATAGAATTACAGCTGGTATCTTGTGTACTGGGCTGAATACACTGTGCTTAACTAAAAGGTGTCTGACGAAATGGGTTTTCCTCCCGCAAAAGCTCATGCAATAAATAAATCTGTTAGTCTTTAAGTGCCACAGGACTCCTTGCTTTTTTTGCTCTAGGAGAGAGAGAATCCTCCACTTTCCCTGTAATTTGTTAGCCGTTGCCCCATGTGTACAGAGCTATTCCTAGTGGTTATTCCCAGACTCAAGGTTAGGGGTTGCAGGTAGTTATGGTTGTACTGCAGTGATGATATATATGTTAATAATTCATTTCCTGGTACAGATAAATTTAAGGTTAGCCACTGTCCACGTGCTGGAAGGGCACAAAACAGCACTGCACACCCTTAACTCTGTGGTACTGCAATGGGTGGGTATTTAATTTCCTTGGGACTTTTTATTGTATGTTTCCCCCTCTACAACTGTGTCTGTGCTAGATTTTGTTAACATAGTTACAGGGGCTATTTAGTGAATGCAGATGTCAGTGTATTTTAAATTGTTTCCATTAATCCAGAAATTTTAGCATTAGAGAAGACTTCCAATAGGATCTTGTGCAGAATGTCACAAAATTACACAAACATACCAAATACAATTTTCCAGCTGTTGTCTCTCTTCGGTGGAGAAAAGAACCTCTTTACCTCCTGGTGGGGTTTTTTTTCCAGGATGGATATTGAGTTCCCTGTATAAGTTATTATAGGGAGGAAAAAAAAAAAAAAAAAGAACGACCACACAGTTCTTTCTAAGCAAACCTGCTTTATTGAAATCATAAAAATCATTACCGAGAACACAAATTACGGACAACAGAACCTACACAGATGTTAATAAGCTTGCCAGCATTCACCTCAGCTCACAAATGGGTACTGATAAATACAGGCTTTTAATACCCACCCATGCCCAGAGGCATTATAATTTATCACAGCTTCAGTTCAGAGCAAGCACATAGTCTTATGAAGACCAGATAAGCCAAGTTCTTCCAATCATCCCTTAAGGACAGGGGCTCTCTTTGGCCAAGGGAATCCACCACAATTTTTGGTAAACCATTCTCACGCTATTTTAAAAAAAAGCAAGGAGTCCTGTGGCGCTTAAAGACTAACAGATTTATGTATCGCATGAGCTTTCGTTAAAATAACCAAATAAATAAATTGCGATACATAAATCTGTTAGTCTTTAAGTGCCACAAGGCTCCTTTCATTTTTTGCTTTACTAGACTGCCCCTTCGGAACTTATTTTTAAAAAGTACACCTTTATTTACAGGCTGGATTTTTTAGCTTCAACTCTCAGCCATCCTTCTTGAACAGTGGGTATTGGAATGGGACACAGTAGTCCAACACTGGTTGCACCAGTACCAAATACAGAAGTAAAATAAGCTCCCTGTTCCTACTCAAGAGTATTCTACTTATACAATACAGGTTTGTGGTAGCTCTTTTGGCCCAAGCATCACCTCTGGGCACTCATGTTCAGCAGATTACCCACCACAGTCTACAATCTTTTTCAGAATCACAGCCTCCTAGGATGGAGTCCCTCATTGTGTATGTATGGCCTGCATTCTTTGTTCCTGGCAGCGTATGTTCACATTTAGCTGTTTTAAAAACACTTACTGTTTGCTTTGGCCCTGTTTGCCAAGTGACTCGGCTCACTCTGAATCAGTAACCTCCCCCCTTTGTGTCATCTGCAAACTTTATCAGTGATGATTTTATGTTTTCGTCCAGCTCACTGATAAAAATGTTAAACAGAGCAGGGCCAAAAACTGATCTAGGCTGGGCCCCAGTGGAATCAGAGCCACGGTTTAGCCTGTTTTCAGTCCTTGTAATATGTAGTATGTTCATTTTATCATTCTGCTTTCTCAACCAAAATAATGTGAGGTACCAAGGCCAAGTCCAATGCTCTACAGAAATTAAGTATTGTAATCTCAATAGAAAAGACAGTTTGACAGGGTCTATTTTCCATAAACTCTTGTTGATTCACATCTTTTAGTACTGTCGACCGAATTGCACTTGAGCTTCCTCCACATCAGCAGTTCTCAACGATTGCGTTGCGACACATTACTGTGTTGCCACACAGTGGTGAGTGTATTGCAGAGAGCTGGGAGATGGCTGGATTTAGCCTAAGGTGAGGGATAAGGGGAGGGGTGGGCTGGTGCATCCTGTAGGGTTACAGTATGTCACCAAGTGTGTCACAAGCTGCAAAAGGTTGAGAACCACTGCTCCATGTCATCATGAAGGGGAAGGGGAAAAGCAAGAAATGACCCTTTTTGCAAATGACCGTTTGTCTCAAAGCCTCTAAATCTGAGCTACATCCCAAAACTAATAGCCAGCTCTGTGACCAAATGGGCTTCAGGAAAGAGAGAAAAATCACATCCCAGACAGTCATAAGGCAGTGTCAATGTTTTATAAAATGAAATTCCAGAGCAGGTTGCCTATGTTAGCCCAAAAATCAGGAGAACAGATTCCCTCATCCATTCAAACCTGCTGCAGTCCACACCACTTCATTGAGTTATGTTATTTTCTCTTATTTCAACAATGCTAAAACATCCAGCCTTCTCATCTGGAAACAAGATGGATAAATGAATGAGAAAACAGAACCATCCCTTTACGGTTTTGTGACCCATTCAAATCCCTCCTCCAGATCATGTCCTTTCACCTCCAGCCCTAATGAGCATGATCTAAGATCAAACTGGAGATTCCTAAGCACTGAGAGCTGAGAATGCCGCATCATGTCACACTTTGGGAGGTGGAAAGGAAAAGAGCGGGGTTTTTGAGCTCTAGTGTGGCTCACACAAAAGCTAAACTGCTAGGTTGAGGGGGTACTGAACTGTGAGGGAGAAAAAGGGAATCCATCAAGCTTACCTTATCTCCTTCCAATATTACAGTGGTTGAAATGACATTTTGTTCTTATCCCTGCACCAAGTCTTTGTTATATTTAAATATATTTTAAATGAGAAAAAAATGGTCAGAAAAACAGTTGCCGTTCAGAACAACCCAGGGCAACACAAGAACAAGTGGGAATGAGACGATCTGTCACCCAAGGGAGAAGAACTCCATGACCCTAACAAGCACTCGACTAATGGGAGTAAAAGTCGAATTGTGATACTCAATTTGTCTAGACAAGGAAAGTGGTGCAGATTAAGACAGGTCAAGGCTTAATGTATTAGTTAACTCTGACCATAACACTCGTGCTAAGTCAGCCTGAGAATTTAGTGGTCTTTTTACATTAGGATAGCTACCTCCAGCCAGCTAACTCCTTGGACAATCCCACCAGAGACCAAGCCCAGGACATTTTATTACAGGGTAGCTAAATGATGTCAATTCATCTCTCCTTCTGGGGACTGATGGACATTCTTAGCAAGAGGGAGACACACCTGACTCAGCACAAAGGAGCTGCTGCAAAGAACCATGGGATTCACTCCAAAGAAGAGCAAGCTGTGAAAGTAAAAACTAGACTACTCCAAGTGGGGCTGGGGGGACCTCGGTGACGCAAACACTGCAAAGAGCCTTAAAGATCATACTGTGGGAATAAGAAGAGTATTAAAAAACCAACCAAACCTGCTTTGTCAGCTTTAGTCAAGGTTTTTATGGTGTTTGTGTCTCTTGTGGAGACTCTGATGTCGAATCAGATGTGAGCTCTGATTGAAGCTTTTCCCGCACTCAGAGCATCTATAGGGTCTTTCTCCTGTGTGAATTCGCTGATGTATAATAAGGGTTGAACTCACACTGAAGCTTTTCCCACACTCTGAGCATTTATAGGGTTTCTCTCCCGTGTGGAGTCTCTGATGTGCAAGAAGGGCTGAGCTCACACTAAAGTTTTTCCCGCACTGACAGCACTCATAGGGTCTCTCTCCAGTGTGGATCCTCTGATGTGCAATAAGGGCTGAGCTCTGAGTGAAGCTTTTCCCACACTCAGAGCATCTGTAGGGGGTCTCGCCCATGTGTATTCTTTGATGCTGAGCAAGGTTTGAACTGTCGGTGAAACTTTTCCCACAGTCAGAACATGTAAAGGGCCTGTGCCCTGTGTGAATTCTCCAGTGTGTAATAAGGTTCGAGCTCACGCTGAAGTTCTTCCCGCATTCACAACACCTATAGGGCGTCTCTCCCGTGTGGATCCTTTGATGTCGAATAAGGGTCGAGCTCCGGCTGAAGCTTTTCCCGCACTCGCAGCATTCATAGGGTCTCTCCCCTGTGTGGGTTCTCTGGTGTCTGATCAGATCGGAGCTGTCAGTGAAACTTTTCCCGCACTCACTACATTCATAGGGCTTCTCTCCTGTGTGGGTCCTCTGATGCCTGATAAGGTTTGAGCTGTCGGTGAAGCTCTTCCCACATTCTGAGCATGTGAAGGGTTTGTTTCCTACATGGATTCTCCAGTGTGTAATAAGGTTTGAGCGCCTATTGAAGCTTTTCCCACACTCAGAGCAGGTGAAGGGTTTGTTTCCCGTGTGGATCATCTGATGTGCAATAAGATTGGAGCTCACACTGAAGCTTTTCCCACATTCCAAGCATTTAAAGGGTCTTTTTCCTGTGTGCACGCTTTGATGTCTGAGAAGGTGAGAGTGCCGACGGAAGCTTTTCCCGCACTCACAGCAGTTATAAGGTGACACCCCTGTGTGGATTTTCTGATGTTTGATAAGGTCTGAGTGGCTACTGAAGTTTTCCCCACACTCGGGGCATGGGCTGTCTTGCTCACTAGTTTGGGTGTTCTGCTGGGCTTTGCTTTCCTTGAGGTCCTTGTGATGTTCCTGGCAATTACCCTCTCTCTTTCCTGATTCCTTTCCCTGTTGCCCCTTTGGTTTATGTGGACACTCACAGTCTTTTCCCTGCTTACAGCAGCTGGACATATTCCCTTCAGGTCTTAGCATTAAGGCCCCAGGAGGTTCCACTTGGTCAACATCTTCCTGCTGCAAATTGTGCTCCTTGGACTCACTCATCATCCCAGCACCTGCTGAAATAGAGAGAAATCTCAGAACCAGAAATGGAAAAGAGGAGAGGGTGATGCTGACACCTCTGCCTTCACACCTTGCGTGCTCCTGCACAAAACATGCTTTGTGGGGTATCACCTGAAAACTAATAGTATGTTAATCAAGAGTATTTTTGTAAAATGTGTGACAGTGCCATATGTGAAATTACGGGCTATTCACACACTGGGTGCTTTAATGTCTATGATGAAAGGTCATTTCCGCTAGGCATCTCAGTGCAAACAAGTCTCAGAGCTGGCTTATTGTGTTGTGATTTAAAATACACCCAAGGGTCATCCCATCCCAAAACCTCCAACTCTTGGTAATGGCTCATCACAGGGATGGCGTAATTTTTTCTGGCATCATTACTTGTGATAAAAGGGTATTTAAGGGCAGGAAAAGTCATATAACCTCTTGTCTCAAAGAACACTATTGCAGCAGTTGCCCATGGGCCAGTTCCCCCCACTGTCTTTTCAGTTTCTAGTGCTCAGGCTCTCCAATACCTGAAAAATATCTCAGTCCTCTTACTCGTCTCCCTCTTCCAAGGATCTGGTACCTTCCTCCACAGTTCTCTTGCTTCTCTCTCAAAACTTGTACAACACTCCTCAGCATGACACAACACTTCTTACCTCCATCTTGTGCACTGTCTGTTTGTAGCAGGGAGGCTTTTATCAGCCACCTGGCTAGGTTTTACATCACTTAGGTGCCTCTGCTTGCCATGCTGTAACCTCAGCTAGCCAGTGGGGAAACAAGCTCTCAACGTCCTCCAGCTTATATATCTCCCTTCCTGCACTTTCACAGTGCCTGCTGCCCTTAATATCTCACACTTCATATTATCCTCTGTGGATAGGACAAAAAGTAATGGCTCAAAGGGAAGTTTAAGGTTGGACATTAGGAAAAACTGTCATGGTAGTTAAGAACTGAAACAAATGCCTAGGGAGGTTGTGGAATCTCTGTCATTGAGGTTTTTAAGAACAGGTTAGCGAAAGACCCGTCAGTGATGGTCAAGCCATTAATTAGTCCTTCCTTGAGTGCAGGGGACTTAGGTGGTGGCCATCACTCTATGGACTCTGGCCACTAGTCTTGACTGCCCTGAGAATCAGGGCCACCCTGTTGAATTCAGACCAGAGGCTTTGTGACCTCAAGGTGTGAGTCAGCTTGTATGATGTGGTGCACTGAAGCCACACTGAACAGGACCCCCCAACTCCATCAGACAGACACATAGATAAACTGACCCTAAACTAAATCATCCCAGCCAGGCTCTGTCAAGATGGGCCTTAAAAACCTCTAAGAATGCAGATTCCACCACTTCCCCAGGGCTAGGTCTACACTGGAGCCTTAGGTCGACTTAAGGAACGTTAAGTCAACCTACAGACTTCTTTGGTCACGCTGAGCTTTTATTAAGTCGACTTAAGGAAGCACTTAAGTTGACTTAATAACACCAGCTCTTAGGGTTGACTTAACAGTTAAGTCAACCTTATTAAGTCGACTTAATCCAATGCAGATGGGGAAAACTTAATTGGGTCCCTCCTGGAATTCCTGCCCACCAGGCAGGGTCAAACTAGCACCTGCCAGTGTGGACACAGGCAGTTGACAGCAGTTTTCCATGTGGACTCTAAGTCGACGTAACAAGGTTGACTCTAAGTCAACTTAAAATTGACCTTGTTACGTCGACTTAACAGAGCCTCCAGTATAGACCTATCCTAGGTGACCCAGTCCAGTGCTTCACCACACTCTTAAGGAAAAGGTTTTTCTTAATAACCAACCTAGACCTTCCCCACTGCAACTTAAGACCTTGCTCTGTCATCTGCCACCACTGAACAACCTAGCTCCATCGGCCCTGGAACCCCCTGTTATCAAAAGCCGCTATCAAATCCCCCCTCACTCTTCTCTTCTGCAGACTAAGCAAATCTAGTTGCAAGGCTCAGTTGGTTGGGTAGTGTAGGGAGATTTAGTATTTGAGTGTAGGCCAGAGAAAGGAAACTTCCGTTGCTCTGTAGCAGGGAAGGGCAGAGGGCCAGACTGTGCGTCATTGGCATGTTGGGGTGATGCCGACACAAGGCAGAGTTAAGGCTGCACTGTGATACGAATCCTCATTTCCATTTCTAATAACCAAAGGGGACAGGAATCCTTACCCAGAGAGGTCCCATTCTCATAGCTCTCCTGCATGACGTCTCTGTACAGATCTCCCTGCGGAGGAGCCAGCAGAGCCCGCTCCTCCCTGGTGAAATACACAGCTGCCTCCTTGAAGGTCACAGGCCCCTGAAAGAGCAAGAGTCCAACACTCAGCACTTGCCGCCCCACTATTCAAAGGGGAACAGGGCCAAACAACGGTAGCTCTGCGAAGTTCACCGTCTGCAGAGTGCCACCCACACTCTGCTGAGAGCAGCAGGAGGCATCAAGATGAGGGGAGAAAGACAGTCCCTCGTTCCAGCAGATAAAGGAGAGCCAATCACCCACCTACTAGCCATGGTTTGATACAGGAGATGGAGCCCCTAGCAGGGTCTAGAGAGAGGTCCCTCCATGAATTGCAACATCCTCCTCACATCTGTGCCAGCAGCTGGATGGGAGGGGATGGGTCCTCTCCTCTATGCCTCACTGCGAGGCGCTCCCTTCACATCTCTGGTGGGAAGGTACAGGCTCCAGCCCTGAGCGTCTGGTCAGTTTTCCATGCCCAGTCCATGTTTCCCATCAATCCCTTTTTGGAATCCAGGCCCCAGGTTAAAAAAGTCCCAGCAGGTTTCTCACATCCTATTTCCCCTCCCTTCCTCTCTCCTGAGTATATCTTATTTCCTTCCAACTCCTATGTATTTACTGCCTCTCTCCCTCCAGCAATTCCCTGATTATCCCTTCCTGAAATGGCTCCCCTTCCCACCCAGCGTTTCTACGACTCTATGCTGACAAACCACTTGTTTCTTTGATTACAGTGTAGACCTGGCCTTTCCCCATCAAGTCACTTTTAAAGCCTCCCAGACACCAAGTGTCTGAACCAAATCTTAGAACTAGGAGCAGTGGTCTTAAGTTGCAGTGGAAGAGGTCTAGGTTGGATATTTGGAAAAATTGTGTCACCAGGAGGGTGATGGAGCACTGGAACAGGTCACCTGTGGACGGGGTGGAATCTCCATTCCTAGAGGTTTTTCAGGACCCACTTTACAAAGCCCTGGCTGGGATGATTTAGTTGGGGTTGGTCCTGTTTCAACCAGGAGGCTGGCCTGGATACCTCCTGAGGTCCTTCCAACCCACATCTTCTATGATAAGCAGGTGGCAGACCCCCCCCCGCCCCCCAACTGGAGATGCTAAAGTAGCGTTTGAGAAATGGGGCATGGGTGGGAGGCAAACAGGGTGTGCCTCCGAGAACAAAAGGTCAATAAAATTGAGGAGGGGAGATTATATGAATTGTGTAGCTGTAAATGAGAATTAGGAAGACCTGGAGAAAGTTTTATCAATGTTTAGGAGGAAAGGGGCAAAATGAGAGAGGCTCTCAATGCCCCCCTTCACCTGCTACTGTGGCCCAGGACTCACAGAAATAGGCACATCTGACAAAGTGGGTTGGAGCCCAAAAACGCTTATGTCTGAAGAAATCTGTTAGCCTTTAAGATGCCACAGGGCTCTCGTTGTTTTTACTGTACAACAGACAAACATACCCCTCCCTGAAATAGGTAGATTTATTATATTTCACAGCACCTTCCCCACCTTCCACCTCTGGCTGAGTTTTCCCCCATGCCTCCTGAAACCCATGCGCACACACCCCAACTCACAAAAGGGGGAAAAACCTCAGGGAGGCCCCATGCTCTTTCCCCCAGGTGTGCACCTGGAGCTGATCCCTTTCCCCGAGGTGCACCAGCCACAAAGGGCAGATTCCCAGGGGTTGCAAGACCTGATCCCCCAGCTCCCTGCCAAGTACCTGGGGGTTGGTGTGAGCAGAGCCCAGGGTGCCCCAGCTGGGCAGAGAAGATGCTTCAATGAAGCTGTTTGGGTCCCAGATCAGAGGCACCAAGCAGTGCCTTGCATTTTGCACAGCAGCCACAGATTGCAGGGAGCTGGAGTGGGGTCTGGGTGGGTGGATTCTTTGTTCTCCCAATTCCTTCCTGCCTCCCCCTCCTCCCAGCACCCATTGCTCCCAGCAGCTGCTCCATCCCCTTCCTGTGTGCTTCCCATACCAACCCGGGCTGCAGCAAGGACCTGTGTGTGTGTGTGGGGGGGGGGGGGAGACAGCCTTTTTCCAGCTGAAATTATCTCCCCCCCTCACCCAAGCTGCTATGGGAGACAGGATGCCCTAGGAGTAGGCTCCAGTAGGAGAGATGGAGGAATAAAGGGGGAGAGACTAAAGAGGGAAAGAAGAAGGTTTTAAAGGGCAGAAGCTGGTAAAATCAAAGATCAGGGTTGGAAGGAGCCTCAGGGCAGCATCCAGTCCAAGCGCCTGCTCAAAGCAGAGGGAGAGTTTCCAGAGTCACTGGGGCTGATTTCTCTGGAGCGCTGGGGTAAATACCCCAGTGCAGGGCTCAGCAAACCCTGGCACACACGACATCACATGCAAGTTTCCAAAGGGGCAGCCATGTTAGCCTAGTCCAGTAAAAAAGCAAGGCGTCGTGTGGCACTTAAAGATTAACAGATTTATTTTTCGCCTGAGCTTTCATGGGAGAAAATCCCACTTTGTCAGATGCTTTGAAGACGGGGGAGCTTACAGAATGGAAAGAAAATAAATGCAAGGGAGTGTAAAACATAGGATCAGGTCATACAGTAACAGCAAATCAGAGCAGTTGTTTAGGGCCTCAGCCTTGGTTTGAATCTAAACAACTGCTCTGATTTGCTGTTACTGTATGACCTGATCCTATGTTTTACACTCCCTTGCATTTATTTTCTTTCCATTCTGTAAGTTCCCTCGTCTTCAAAGGATCTGACAAAGTGGGATTTTCTCTCATGAAAGCTCATGTGAAAAATAAATTTGTTAGTCTTTAAGTGCCACACGACTCCTTGTTTTCTTTATTGCATACAAGGCCGTTTGGAGCAGCACAGGGCCCTCTCTGTGGTGTCACACAAGTAGTCGCTCCTGTCCCCCAAAAGTAGGGTTACCAGACACCAAAGCATGGAAAGGAGGACAGTGTTGGAGGACACATGGAGAAAGTGTAGTATTAATGTAATATTCTTCTGTTTTTAGGGGGCCCTGGAACGTTTTCCCCTAACAATAGGGTGTTACGGGGCGTTCCAGCATACTGTAACCCCTGTAAGTAAAAATCCAACAAAAATCATGTATTTTTAAAATGCCTGCCGGATGGCAGACATGAAGGTAAAAAGGAGGACATGTCCTCCTTTTGCCTGACATCTGGTAACCCTACCCAAAAGGCACTCTGGGTGACTTCTTTCTGTGGCATCCCCAGGCACCCCACAGAGAAGATCAACTCCAGGTCACTTCTTTCCATGGCATGCCGGGGGATGGCTCCCCAAGCACAGCCCAGAAAGAAACCACCAGCAGTGGCTCTTCTCCATGGTGCCACCCGGGGCCACAGAAAGAAGCCACCGGGAGTGGCTCCTCTCCACAGCATGCCAGGGGAGCCCTTGCCCCAGCTGCAGCCAAGAGCATCCACTAGGCAGGCTTCTGAAAGAAGCCATCAAGTCGTGGCTACAATTCATTTCTCTGCTTCCTGGGACATTAACTGTATGAGCAGGCATCAAGGAAACCCACCTTCTTATGGAAGCTGCTCAGACAACAACCCTGTCCTCAGTTACTTGGGGATCGGTCCTTCTTTGAGCAGAGGGTTGGACAAGATGACCTCCTGAGGGTCCATCTAACCCTCATCTTCTAGGATTCTATGTTTTGTCATTACATTAGAAACTTCACATTATGGGAATGGAAGTTGTTCATAACTCGGAAATGTCCATAACACTGAGCAAAACATTACAGTGGTCCTTTCAAAAGTTCACAACTGAACATTCATGTAATGAAGCTTTGAAACACTACTGTGCAGAAGAAAAAGGTGACTTTCCCTTTTTCAGTCATTTACATTTAACATAGCATTGTACTGTATTTGCTTTCTTTCCTCTCTCTCTGTAGCTGCCTCTTTGGACGCTTCTGAGTCCAAATGAGGAGAGTGGCTGACTAATCCATTCAAAACTCTGAAGTTCTGCTGTACATCACATTACATTATCCTTCTAATGTCAGTGTAGACCTTCACAGCGCCAGGATTCACCAGACGAGCACCTCCTGGTGAGGGTATTGGGGAACTGCTCAAGTAGTCCACCACTGACTACTGATGGTTGGTGCTTGGGCTCTCTCACAAACTCTAGGACCTCAGCCCTCCAGGTAAGTCCCTTCCAAGTCCAACTCTTCCAGGGTTTAGTCCCATTGTAGCTGGCCCACTTGTACCAGCAAGCCCCACGCTGCACTACTCATCTGTGGCTTCCCACCCACTGACAGTCTGGGAGAGGCATGTGGGACCCAGGCTCACCCACTTCTCCAAGCCCCAAGGCCAGAGACTGTAAGCAGTTGGTTAAGCACCACATTACTCCACTTTGGCCTGCACCCTCACCAGGTCTCCTGGGCCATTCCCCACTATCTACCACCATTGTGTCATGGCCGTGGGTCACCAACACCCAACATTGCCCCCCACAAGCTGTCCAAGGTCCTTACCTCTCACATCTACTCCAAACTGCCCCCCATAAAGCAAGCTGCAGCCCTGGTTTTATACAGCCTGCCTCACCCTGATTGGCCCTACAGCCCTCTGCTCCGATTGGTTCTCACTCCTTGCAGGGTTTTTAACTCTTCTCCTCCTGGAGTGGCAAAACTATCCTGCTACAGCCAGTATGACCCTTCTGCTAAATAGGGCTGGGAGATCAGCTTCCCAGGGCAGGAGAAATCAGTGACCAGCATCTGGGTAAATGCTAAGTGTGACGTGCTCCATGGATGCACTGGCTCTGGAAGAGCAGCAAAGGACAGCTGGCAACCTTTCTTCCAGAAATTTCAGGACGCACCAGGGTATGGTTCCCCGAGGAGCTGCTCTGTGCCAAAATTTGCCTCTCTGGACATAGAATACAGCCTGTCTGCCACTGCCTCTCTCTGAAGCCCGCTGTGTCACTGAACTCAAAATGATCAAGTTCACAGGTAGGCAACCCCCGGCACACGTGCCAACAGTGGTATGCGAGGCCATTCTGAGTGGCATGAGGCCCTCTGTGGTGCCATCGAAATTCCTGTTTCCGCTGTTGAAAACCACTCCAGGCACCTTCTTTTGTGGCCGGCTGAGGTGGGGGGGTCCTCAGGCGTGCTACGGAAAGAAGCTGCTGGCAGCAGCTCCTTTTGGTGGCAGCTGGGGCAGAGGTCCCCAGGCACACAGTGGAAAGAAGCTATCAAGAGTGGCTCCTCTTCATGACATACTGCCGCCAAAAGAAGTCACTCCGGGTGGCTGCTTTCCACAAGGTGCCTGGGAACCGCCAACAAAAGCAGCCACCCTAGGCAGGAAATTTCCACAGCATCAATGGCAACCGATTCCCAGGCATGCCACTGAAAGAAGCTGTCTGGTGCTGTTTCTTTCCACTTTTACTTGCATGCCTGGGAAGGCTCCCCCTGTCCCCAGTGGTGGGGTGGAGGACCACTTTTTAGAGGGTTGTGATTGAGGTTAGGGGCTGGCACAGCTCGGCACTACTAAAACAGTGAAATAATTTGTTCCCTTTTACAGCGGGAACACGAAGGCAGAATGAACAATTTCTGTGGGCTGCACGTGATAAAATGCAAACTAGCAGAGGATGGTTTCGATCCATCGACCTCTGGGTTATGGGCCCAGCACGCTTCCGCTGCGCCACTCTGCTTTCCTATTGGGCAGGGCTGGCCTGTTAAGAATACAAACAAGGGATCAGGTGGCTCTTTTGGCACTTTTTCAAAACATTGTTCTTATTTTTTTCCCATTAAGCTGCTGGGCATGTGACCTGTGCAATACAGAGATGCTGCCTGGGGATTTTATTGGCACGTCAGAAAAATACTTTTACACATATTCTTTCAAATCTAAAATCATGCTGTGAATAGTTGCAATACAGGAAACTATATTGTGTCCATGTAAAATGCTTTTGCTGAGACAAGTCTTGGAGCTGGGATTTCTCCACAGACTTTTAATGCCAAACTTGATTTTACAATTGACTTTTAGAAGTGAGTCTGATTTGATTGTAGCACACAGGAAATAAAGAACACACTTTAAATGGGTCCCTCTAAATGCCATAAAAAGCATTTGTGAACCATTTTGTTCTTTAGGTTTTCACCAACAGAATGTAGCTTTCCAACAGCCAAAGAAGGGAACATAATGGGGTTCGCCAAATTATTAGATCAAAGAGAATACCAGCTAAGATTGCATTGCTCAAAAAAGAAAAATTGGGGGGCACAGGCCCCAAAAGTCAACCTGGCACTGCTCTGGTCTTCCCAGAACCTGGGGCAACTAGTACCAAGCTAGTGGACTTTCTGAGGCCCCTGTATCACTCCCAGTGCTGCATCCCCCAGAGCTTCTGTGCCTAATGTTGCTCCCTGTGCTGTGCTGTGCTGCACCCTGGCGCCCCTACACACCCAGCCCTGCACAGCCTCCCGGCAGGCCCAAGGACCCCCACCTGGCCCCGTGCTGCTTCCAGCAGCACCAAGGGTTCCCACTTGGCCCCTACATCTGTGTAACCTAAAAACAACCTCCAAGAAAGATGTAATAAATTATTCCTAAGGCCACATCTGCACTAGTGGGTTTACCATGACACAGCTGTACCGATGCCACTCTACGCAACCAGAAAAGCGCTCTCCCGTCAATGTAATAATACCATCTCCAATGAGCAGTGGCAGCTCTGTCAGTGGGAGAGACACAGCACCAACCACACTGACACTTTTGTCAGTATAACTTAAATTGCTCACCCCCCTGAGCGACAGACATGTACCAACAAAAGTGCTAGTGTAGACGTAAGCTCCAGAGGGGTAGCCATGCTTGTCCGTATACAACAAAACAACAAGAGTCCTGTGGCACCTTGAAGACTAACCAGTCTCCTTGGGCATAAGCTTAAGTGGCCTGAAACCTGCTTTGTCAGATGCACGGTTAAGCCTGAAGAAACTGGCTAGTAGTCTTTAAGGTACCACAGGACTTTCACTGGTTTAGCGTAGTAGCCCAATTATGAGAAAATGCATGGAAAAAATGTCAAAGAGATGCAAATATTGGTATTAAAACCCTCTCAATGTTTTGAGCTCGCAAGAAATATTTACTTCGGTCTGGCCTAATAAAACCATGGCGGTCATGTATGTACATAGATAGATGAACACATTCACAACTTCCAAGCCTTTGGTGGCTTCTTAACGACAGCATTGGAGTTTAAAGTAATACTTAGGACACTATTCTCTGTCTTAGCTTTTAGAATTCAGGTCTTTCAGGATTCAGGAACAAATACAGGCTCCAATTTAAGTATAGTAAGCAAAAGAAACAAGAATGATACACTGAATCACAAAAGACTACCGGTAGGTGTTGGAAGGGACCTCAGGAGATTTCTAGTCCAACCTCCTGTTCCAGACGGGACCAAACGCAACTAAATCATCTCGGCTGCCCGGCTTTGTCAAGCTCAACCTTAGAAGCCTCTAATGATGGAGATTCCACCATCTCCCTAGGGAACCCATGCCAGTGCTTCACCACTCTCCTAGTGAGAAAGTTTTCCCTAATATCCAACCTCGATCTCCCCAGCTGCGACTTGAAACCATTGCTCCTTGTTCTGTCCTCTGTTACCACCAAAAACAGCCGACCTCCATCCTCTTTGGAACATCCCTTCAAGTAGTTGAAGGTTGCTATCAAATCCTCTCTCATTCTCCTCTTCCGCAGGCTAAATAAGCTTAGTACCTTCTCGTGCTCCAGCTCCTTGATCACTTTTGTTGCCCTCCGCTAGACCCTTTCTAATTTGTCCACATCCTCTTTGTAGTGGGGTGCCCACAACTGGACACAGTATTCCAGATGCAGCCTCACCAGTGCCAAACAGAGGGGAACAATCATACCCCTTGATCTGCTGGCAATATTTCTACTGATGCAGCCCACTATGCCATTGGCCTTTTCAGCAGCAAGAGCACACTGCTGACTCACATCCAGCTTCCCATTCACCACAGCCTTTTCCACAGCAAACAGACAAAGTCCCACTGAGATTTGACCTCAGATTGCTGGATTCAGAGTCCAGAGTGCTACCATGCAACCTACTTGCAAGAGTGAAATCAGGAAGGCCAAAGCAGAATTGGAGTTGCAGTTAGGTGGTAAGGCCAGATTAATACAGGGGCTAAAGGGGCTGAAGCCCTGGGCCCTGGCCAAAAGAGGGGCCCAGTGCTTCAATCCCTAAAACTCCTGTCTGAGCCGTCTCCCCTGCTCTGCTCAGTGCCAGCAGGGCTTGGGGGAGTGCTGAGAGTGCTCCTGCCCTGTCTGCATTTGGGGAGAGCGGGACGCCAGGCTCCGCACTCCTGCATCACCCCTAGGCTGGCTGGTCCACCCTTGGGGGTGGGATGGAGTTGGCCAGCGCCTGTTTGCTTCGCCCAGGAGGTAGGCCAGCTGGTGCATTGTGTGGTCTCCGCCATCGCGGCACTCCACAGCCCACAGCCCTGGGGTGCTGCTACACCAGGGGCCGTGTTGTGCACCAGCCTGCCCCACAGCCAGAGCAGACCGGCCAGAATGGGGCTGGGACAGCAGCATCCTCTGGCCCGAGCCCTCTCAAAGCACCTGCCCACAGGCCCCCGTGCTGGGGGTGGGCACCCAAGCCAGGGTGGCTGCAGTGGGGGTCAGCCTGGGGCCCCCACACTGGTTAATCTGGCCCTGCTCTAAGAGAAATGAAGGCAAATGAGAAGGGCCTCTGTGTATGTGAGTAACAAGGAGGAGGACAGGAAGTTTGGGCCCCTTACAGAACGGGGGGCCGCCTCATGAAACATGATGGGGACAAACCTGAAGTACCTGATGGGTTTTTTGGCCTTGTCTTTACAGACACAGTCAGCTCCCAGACTATTGCACCAGGCAGGACAGAATGGGGGGTGCTGAGCAATTTCCAAAGGGATAGCCGTGTTAGTCTAGTCCAGTAAAAAAACAACAAGCAGTTGTGTGGCACTTTAAGACTAACAGATTTATTTTTTGCATGAGCTTTTGTGGGAGAAGATCCCACGTCCTCAGGTGCTGAGCAGCCTTCGGTGCTGATGAAACAGGTTCAGGGCTGTTTGGAAAGGCTGGACATGCACAAGTCCGTGGGGCTGGATGCAATGCATCCCAGGGTGCCGAGGGTGTTGGTTGATGTGATTTCAGAGCCATTATTTAGCTGTTATCTCAGAAAGCTTGCAGCGTCCAGCTGACTGGAAAAAGACAATTAGTCACCCTTCCCCTCCCATCTTTGCGAGTCCCCAGAGCTGGTGCATTTTCTCTCCCCTGTTAGCCACTTGTAAGAGCTCTTTGTGGTGGGGAGACCGAATGCCCTAGGAACAGGAAAGACATGGGGGTCAGTGGGGAGTGAGCTAGGAAAAGAGAAGAGGTTTAAATGGGTAGATGCCAGAGAAATCCCAGATTAGGGCTGGAAGGGATCCTAGGAGGGCATCTGGGTCAACGCCCTGCTCAAAGCAGCGGGTTGGGGAGTGAGCTTTCCCAGAGCCTCTTCAGACACCGCCTGTTGTCCCAAGAACAAACACTCCCCCCCTTCATGAGTGTTATGCACAAGGAGCATGAATAATGCATGGCGGCCTAGAAGATGAGGGATGGAAGGGACCTCAGGAGATATCTAGCCCATGCCTGGTCCAAAGTGAATCATAGAGCTAGAAAGGACCTCAAGAGGTCATCTAGCCCAACCTGCCAAAAAAGCAGGACCACTCTCACTAAATCATCCCAGCCAGGGTTTTGTCTAAGCAAGCCTTAAATATCTCCACCACTTCCCTAGGTAGCCCATTCCAATGCTTCACCACACTCCTAGGGAGGAAGTTTTTCCTAATATCCCACCTCGACCTCTCCAGCTGCAACGTGAAACCACGGCGCCTCCGTTACTACCAAGAACAGCTCAGCTCGGCTCTTTCTGGAGCACCCCTTCGTCTAGTTGAAGGTTGCTATCCAATCCCCCCTCAGTTTTCTTCTCTTCTGCCGGCTAAATAAGCCCAGTTCCTTCGGTCTCTTCATGGGTGCGTTCACACAGCAGTCTTATTTCAAAACAACAGAGGTTGTTTCGAAATAAGAAACACCACGTTCACACGATGCACAGTCGTTTCGAAACAACAGGTTCCGTTGTTCCGAAACAACGGCGTTGTTGCAAAACAACTTAAACCCCATTTGGGGTCGAAACAACCCCGTCTGAACATGTTATTTCAAAACGACGGTGACTCGTTTCGAAATAACTGTTGTCCGGACGGGCTGTTTCGATTCCCGCTTTTTTCCTTATTTCGAAATAACTTTTTGTTAATTTGAAACAAGGCGTTATTTCGCTACAAGTCGCTTCGAAACACCTTGTATCGAAATAACCCCGTGTGTGAACATAGCCCATAGGTCTCGTGCTTGATCATTTTTGACGCTCTTTCTAATTTGTCCGCCTCCTTTTTGGAGCGGGGAGCCCACAACTGGGCACAGGGCTCCAGATGTGGCCCCACCAGTGCCCCATAGAGGGGCAGGATCCCCTCCCCAGCCCCCTAAGGATGGGGTTTCCTCCACCTCCAGCAGCAACCATGGGGGCTTCAGCAGCCTGCCCGGGAACCCGGCTATAAAACCAGCCCCCGCGTGTCACGAGTCCCCCGCGGGGCCCCGGCTCGGATCCGCCTCTTCCTGCCGCCGCCCCCGCGCCCCTCCCGGAGCCTTTCCGCTGGCGGCCCGGCCGGGACCGGGGAGCGCGGTGGGTCCGGGGCGGCGGCGGCCCCGATCCTGCCCACGGGCCCCGCCGGCCGAGGGGGGCTGCGCCCCGGAGAGACCGGGGGGGGTTTGCAGCTGGTGGGGGGCAGAAGGGGGAGCTTGGGGCTGGGGGGCAGAAGGGGATCTTTGGTTTGGGGGGCA
>ML682121.1:1634665-1659176 GCA_007922195.1 Podocnemis expansa | reverse complement strand
AAAGGGGGTCTCAGGGTTTGGGGGGCACAAAGAGGGTCTTTGGTGGGGGGCCGAAAGGGGGGCTGGGGGGCAGAAGGGGGTCTTTTGATCAGGAGCAGAAAGGGAATCTCAGGGTTTGGGGGGCAGAAAAGGGGCTCTTTGATTTGGGGGGCACAAAGAGGGTCTGGTTGAGGGGGGCACAAAGAGGGTCTTTGGTTGAGGGGGGCACAAAGAGGGTCTTTGAGTTGAGCAGGGCAGAAGGGGGATCTTTGGTTTGAGGGGGGCAGAAGGGGGATTTTTTGTTCAGGGGCAGAAAGAGTGTCTTTGGTTTGGGGGGGCAGAAAGAGGATCTTTGGTTGGGGGGCAGAAAGGGGGCTCTTTTTTTCAGGGGCAGAAAGGAGATCTTTGGTTTGGGGGGCACGAATAGGATCTTTGGGTTGAGGGGCAGAAAGGGGATCGTTGGCTCAGGGGGCAGAAAGGGGGTCTTGGGGTTGGGGGGTGCTGTTCTGATCTAGCCCCTTGTGGGGGAGCGGATGGGAAACTGGCCAGCGTCCGAGGCTGGGAGATGAAGGGAGCAGGGGGGTGTTGGGCTGCCTGACCCTCAGCCTGGCTGTCTGGGGTTTCTCTTAACAAACCCGCTCCCCCTTAGGTCTTCCAAGGGCATCCAGAGCAGGCTCTGAAATGTGGCAGCCCAGCCCTTCGACTGGTCCCCAATCCACGTATCCCCTTTCCAGGGAAAACACCAGGCCTGGCAGATCACTTGCTTGCACTGGCCACCTCTGCTCCTCAGCCACTCACCGGCAGCCCTGGGAGGGACCCAGGCCCACCCACTTCTCTAGCCCCCCACACCTGCCTTCCCCTGCCCACCAATCTGACAAGGTCCCCTGAACCGCTTCCCCACAGCCGCTCTGCCCTCTTCCCAGGCTTCTTCCTCTGGTTCCTCCCAAGCCCCAGCAGCCTGACTCCTACCTCAGGCCTTCCCAGCAAAGCCCCAGGCCCAGGGTTTTGCAGAACCCAGCTGCCCCAGAGGCAGATCTCGCACCTTTTCAGGA
Organism: Podocnemis expansa; assembly: GCA_007922195.1. Taxonomy (NCBI): domain Eukaryota; kingdom Metazoa; phylum Chordata; order Testudines; family Podocnemididae; genus Podocnemis; species Podocnemis expansa. Next base: position 1,658,145 of record ML682121.1, on the reverse strand, counting down.
AGACTAGCTGAGCCCAAGCCCTGCTCTGACTCTGCAGCCAGCTTTTCTATCTGGTCCTGGGTCCCAATTGGCCCCGCAGCCTCTTGGCCTGATTGGCTGCTCTCTGCAGGCCCTCTTTAACCTTTTCCAGTCCTCTGTGGGTCAGTTGCCCTGTCACACACCTCGGGTTACTGCATTACCTGAAATATTCTGGGATTTTGGTGTTCAAGGGTGCACATTCGTTCCCTGCTGAGACCCGAGCTTTTCAGTGCCTGCAGAGAGCAAGTGGGATGTGTCTATTTTTAGCCCTGTCTCCTTTTCCTTGTAAGCCCAGTGCTGGTGCCCCTCATTAGTGGACTATTCGGGGGGTGTGGGTCTGTCCTCCACAGAACCAGAGCAGCCTACAGAAAGCTCCTGAATCTGTCTCCATTCCTTCCTCACATCCCATCTCTCTAGGGCCCATGGAGAATCTGGCATGGAAGGCAGGTGACTCCCCAGAGCGGCAGGTTTCCTGGAGTGTGGGGGGCTGCTGGGCTCAGGTTGGGGATCGGACCCATTTCTCACCCCCTCCTCCTTTCCCCAGCAGGGAGGACGGCTCGTCGGAGAAGCTGGAGCTGGGGTTTGCGGAGCTGGAGGAGAGACTCAGCCATTTCTCTCCAAAAAGTGCCATTCTGCAGCACGTGCTGCTGGGATTCAAAGGTGAATGGGAGCCTGGGGGCGTCACCTCCCCTCCTTAGAGGGACCCTCGCCCCGGGGAGGACTCAGGGGCTCTAGTGGCATCACCGACCCTGGCCTCCATCTCACAGCCCTGGCCTTGCATGTTGCCCTTCGCCATAGGGTAACTGTGGGGCTGGCTGGTCTGTAGCTCCTGCTTTTGTGGCCTCAATTTGTGCCACCATCCTGTAGTTAGAAGCCATGACATTAAAACAGTTGGAACTTCTTTATGAATTCTGTCCTCTCCTTCCCCCAGGGACGCTGTGACTGGAGCTGGGGAGCGACACAGGTACGTGTCTGTCTCTGAGGGGCCATGGGGGGGAATCAGACCAATAACCCCCTTAGCGCCAGGGATTGCGGCCTCCACCCCAGTGAGAGCCTGGAAGCTGTGGAGCGGCGTGAAGCAGGGAGAGCCCCATGGCTGATGGATTCGCTGCTGCTGCGGTTTCTGGAGAAAGGGAACACCACCCTGAATGGTGTGAGAGGGGACCGGACAGGGACACGCACACCGGGAGTCTGACAGCTTGGATGAGAGCCTGAGAAGGGTGAAATGGGGGCAGCAGATCTCAGGAGATGGGGGAGGTACCTACCTGTACCCTCGGGAGCAATGGGGATGAGGCAGAAAGTTTGGATCCAAAATGCCGTTAGTGCTGTGAGGCTAGCGAAGGTCTCCAGGAGTAGGCACGTACCAGGTCTCTGAGCCAGGAGGAGAGAGAGAAACTGAGGAGGAATAATTGGAGAGTCAGGTTACAAAGCCGCCAAACCTGTGCAGAGCCAGGCACTGTTTCAGCTCTGGACAGAGTCTGTCTGATCCATATCTCCTTGTAATTCCCCTCTGCCAGGGGAATGTGCTGTTCTCGGGAACCATGTCAGGTTTTAAACGGTTGCAGTGGGTTTAGTGCTGTAGGAAGGGATGGCTCAGCCCCGCAATAAAGTGGTGGAGTATTTTCTCTTCTGAACTCACCCAGTAACCCTTGTCTTTTTGGCAAGCTGCAGAGCAACGTCCACGTGTAACTTCAGATTCTCCTCTCCGGCAGGGGAAGAGAAGTGGCCGCAGCAGAGCTAGCTCAGGTGGGGATTAGGAGGAAATTGCTGGTGCGTTTCTAGAGGTACAAGGGATCAGTCAATAGGGAGCATCCAGGGAGTTTGAACGAGTGTGCAGAAGTGACAGGGTGAAGAAAGGTAGGGGACAATGTGTGGAGAACCTGCTGGGACTGGTTAAATCTGGGGCCTGGATTCTAGTAATACACATGGGGGGAAGGGGGCGGGACAGGGCAACGCAAATCTTGTATTTCTGGGACAGGGAACAAACCAGTCTGGGCTGCAAAAAGTTCCCAGGCTCTTGGTGCTGGAGCTTGGACCTAATGTCACATAAAGGGGGCAGCCACCAGTGAAGGAGATGCCCCATCCCCTGGCATCCAGCCGCTGGCAATGGGCAAGCAGTTGGGATTTCTCCAAGTGGGAGCTCTCCCTGGACTCTGCCGGGGCCACCATCTCCTGTATCAGCCTCCAGCAAGTCAGTGCGTGATCATAGCGAAGACCCTTCCCCCCTCTACCTGTTGGGAGGAATTGAGGGGCTGTTTCTATCTTCCCTCACCTAAATGGCTCCTAGGTGCGTTTAAGGAGGCTGTGGCTGGGTGTCTGTTGACTATGTCTTTTTGATTGGTCCTACTCCCCCATGAATTGTGATTGGGGCAGCAGGCACTAAGGGGTGAGGGTGGGGGCTCTTCTTTTTCCAGGAGCTGTTGAACTTCGAGGAGGTGGCTGTGTATTTCCCCAAGGAGAAGTGGAATCTATTGGACCCCTAGCGGAGAGCCCTCTACAGAGACCACATGCAGGAGAACTACGAGAACGTGACCTCACTGGGTAAGGATCCTCGTCCCTTTGGTGTTAGAAGGGGAGATGAAGAGATCAGTTTCACATCACCGAAATAAACACCCCCAACAGTCAGGTCAACATCCATTGTCCAACGGCATTACACAGAAGCTCCAAGTTCCTCACGAGGTTGGAGAATAAATAAGGGACACTTGGGGACGGGAAAGGGTGGTTTCCTTGGCTGTGTCTACACGGGGGGGCCCTGGGAAGTCGACCTTGTTAAGTCGACTGCAGGATATGTCTGCACTGCACACAGTAAAGACTTCCCAAGGCGCCCCACCTCCTACCCTGACCCCTGGTCCCGATTAGTCACCCAGAGCCCAGTCGTCTCCTGGCCGATCAGGCCCACGCTGCTGCAAGGAGAGTCAGTTTCACAGGGGGTCAAGTCTGTGAAATTGACTAGGCTCCAAGCCTCTTGTCCCCCTGCAAAGGGCACAGAGCCAAATTGGGATGGGTGCCTCTTGCTGCGGGTTGGGGGTGGGGGGGTAGAAGCAAGCTCCATGCCCCTTGCTGTGGGTGGCAGGAGCTGGCGGCTCACTCGAGGAGAAGCCGGCTCCACACGCCCCTGGCCGCTTGATGAGTGAGCCGCCAGCCCCTGCCGACTGCAGATTGTGTCTGGGAGTCTGATGGGGCTTTCAGTCCCTCTCTGCAGTCTCCAGGAACTGGCTGCAAGCCCCCACCACCCATGGAGAGGGGCTGGGAGCTGGATCCAGCCCCCAGCTCCTCACCACAGGGCTGGAGCCGGATCAGGGTTCTGGAGCCTGATCGCGCCCAGGAGCGAGGAAGGGGGTGGGCCCTGCCCTGTAAGCTGACTTACAGGGCAAGAGTTATTAAGTTGACTTAACTTGCTCAAGTCATATTAATAATTTCTAAATATAGACGGAGATCAGCTTCAGTCAACTTAAAGGGCTTTAAAGTCGACTTAAGCCCATAGTGTAGACCAGGGGTCTCAAACACACAGCCCATGGGTCTCATGCGGCCCCTAAAGCTATTTCCTGCAGCTCAAAACAACACTATTGTTACCGGTATTTGTCATATTGTTTTATGAAAAGGTTTCAGTGGTGCGGGCCTCAGGCTAACATACTAGTCCTCATGCAGCCCTCATGGTAATTTGAGTTTGAGACCCCTGGTTTAGACGCTGAATTCTCTTATTTCTCTTCAGTATTACTTCATTTTATATATGTATTTTCAGATATTGTCCTTTTCACTCTTCTCTCTCCAGTGCTGTGTACTTCCCACCACCATTCTCATTTCTTCCCTCTCTCCTGTGACTCTAGTCACCATTTCTCAGTCCTCATATTCACCCCAGCCATAAGATGACCCTTCCCTGGCAAAAGAAAAAAAAAAATTACTTTCTTTGTAAGGTGAGCGGATGTCCTGATTTTATACGGATAGTGCCGATAATCAGTGCTTTCTTATATACATGTGCCTATTCCCAATACTCTCCATCCTGATTTTTCACATTTGCTTTTTAATCACCCTCTTTCTTGGTGATGTCATAGGTTAGTGATGACTCTGCAGACGTGAAAGATCATACTCCCCCCTCCCTATCTATGGCAGCTACTAATTCCCTTCCTTGCAGGCTTCTTGGAGCTTTGTATCTGTGATGTCATGGGGCCTGTTTCCTATTTTTAATAGTCTACAATTGCAGAGGAGCCAGAGTCTGTTGCTCCAGAATTATAATCTAATTCCCCAGCCTTCTTCAACTTGGGGATTTTCATGCTTCCTCCTATTACATCTGTCTAGTGAGATTCCCTTATTCCTCCAAATATGCTCTCCAGACATCTAACACACCTGAAATACCATTGTAAGAGTCCCCACTGTGTATTAATGCTAATTCTGCTTAACCCAGACAACCCATGCTCACTATTCTCAGCTAGCCTATGACTCTTTCTTTTTCTTTGTACATCTCTTTGAGAAGGAAGCACCAGGTTTCCTTGTTGGCTGGCTGCAATCCTCACTTCCTAACTCATGGAGTTACAAGCTCTTTGTTTAGGACCCACTTGCTTGACAACTGTCAGGCCATACATTTTCCCAACAGAGATGGGTGTAATTAAATCTCTTTTTCAGCCAAACATTCTACATATTTGAGTGTTTGGGTAGTGAGTTCCAGCATCTTATTCCTTTAAAATGGGCTGTGGTTGAACTAATAGTAGGTTCACTGAGAAGTCTCCCATGAATCCCTTTGATTTTCTTTCCCTGTACAGAGTTTCCAGTTTCCACACCTGATGTGGTCGTCCCTCTGGAACAAGATAAGCAGCCATGTGCCTCAGATCACCATGATTCAGGAGAAAAAGAGAGCCCGAAAGGAGACTGCACAGGTGAAGAATTATTAAATCAATTCAAAATTTAAAGAGCAACTAGCCAAGGCCTTAAAAAGTAAAAACCACCCAATTTTTTAAAGTACATCAGAAGCAGGAAATTTGCAAAACAAATAATGGGGCCACTGGACGATTGAGGTGCAACTCAAGAATGATAAGAAAGTAAATGAAGTCTTTGCATTGATCTTCACTGTAGAAGATGAGGGGGAAATTCCCAGAACTCAGCCATTCTTGTTGATGACAAATCTGAGGAAATGTCCCAGATTGAGGTGTCATTAATTTACGAATTTGTTCCAAAACCTCTTCTAAACAATACCAAGTCACCAGGAGCTGAGAGGATTTACTCATGAATCTGAAGGAACTCAAATATGAAATAGCAGAACTAGTAACTAGAGTATGTAACCTATCATTTAAATGAGCTTTTGTACTAGATGTCATACCAATTTCTTAAAAAAGGCTTCAGAGGTGCCTTACCAGGCAGTTTTAAGCTGGTAAGGCTAACTTCAATACCAGATTTGTTGGGCAAGAGCCAATGTGACATTTGTAAAGGGAAATCATTCCTTACCACCCTCTAGAAATCTTTGAGGGGCTCAGCAAGTATATGAATATGGGGGATCCAGCGCCTAGACTGTACTTAGACTTGTAGAAAGCCTTTGACAAGGCACAAACTGAGATCAAACTAGCTGAAGGCATAAAGGGTAACCAAAAAAAAAAAATTTTTTTTAAATACATTAGAAGCAAGAGGAAGACCAAGGACAGCATAAGTCCGTTATTCAATTAAGAGGGAAAAACAATAACAGACAATGTGGAAATGGCAGAGGAACTAAATGATTTCTTTGTTTTAGTCTTCACTGAGAAGGCCGGTGGGGATTGGATGCCTGACGTAAGAGAGAGCTGTAAAAACGAGATAGGATTAGAAGCTAAAATTGGGAAAGAACAAGGTAAAAATTGCCTAGACAAGTTTGATGTCTTCACACCACGAGGGCCTCATGATATGCAGCCTAGAGTACTCAAGGAGCTGACTCAGGAGATATCTGAGCCATCGCCTATTATCTTTGAAAAATCATGGAAGACTGGGCAGGTCCTAGAGGACTGGAAAAGAGCAAATCTAGTGTCCTTCTGTGTAAAGGGAAATAAGGACAACCCAGGGAATTACAGACCAGTCAGCTTAACCTCTGTACCAGGAAAATAATGGAGCAAATAATTAAGGAATCCATTAGCAAGCATCTACATGAGAGTAAGGTGTTAAGTGATAGTATGGAGAACAAATGGTGTCACACCAACATGATAGCTTTCTATGATGGGGTAACAAGCCTTGTGGATAGAGGGGAAGGAGTAGATGGGGCATATCTAGACTTCAGTAAGGCTTTTGATACAGTCTCACATCACCTTCTCATTAACAAACTATGGAAATACAACGTAGATGAAGCTACTATAAGATGGGTGCAAAATTGGTTGGATAACAGCTCCCAGAGAGTGGTTATCAGAGGTTCACAGTCATGCTGGAAGAACATAATGAGCAGGGTACTGTAGGGATTGGTTCTGTTCAATATTTTCATCAGTGATTTAGACGACGGCATATAGAGGGTACACTTATGAAGTTTGCAGATAATACCAAGCTGGGAGGGGTTGCAAGTTCTTTGGAGGATAGGATCACAATTCAAAATGATGTGGACAAACTGATGAGATGGTCAGAGGTAAAGAGAATGAAATTCAAGTGGAAAATACTCCACGTAGGAACACAATCCATTGCACACAAACAAAATGGGCAGTGACTGCCTAGGAAGGAGTACTGCGGAAAGGGATCAGGGTGTCATAGTGGAGCACAAGCTAAATATGAATCAACAGTGTTACACTGTTTCAAAAAAAGCAAACACCGTTTTGGGATGTATTAACAGGAGTAGTGTACGTAAGACAGGAGAAGTAATTCTTCCACTGTACTCCACGCTGATTAGGCCTCAGCTGGAGTATTGTGACCAGTTCTGGGTGCTTCATTTCAAGAAGGATGTGGGCAAACTGGAGAAAGTCCAGAGAAGAGCAACACAAATTATTAGAGATCTGGAACACTTGACTTATGAGGGAAGATTAAAAGAGCTGAGTTTGTTCAGTCTGGAAAAGAGAAGCCTGAGAGGGGACATGATAGCATTTTTTAAGTTCTCCTTAACTGCTGATGATAGGACAAGAAGCAATGGGCTTAAATAACAGCAAGGGAGGTTGGGTTGGACATTGGGAAAAAGTTCCTAACTGTCAGGGTGATTAACCACTGGAGTAAATTGTCTGGGCAAGTTGTGGAATCTCCATCACTGGAAATATTTAAGAGCAGGTTTCTGTCAGGGATGGCTTAAGAGGGTACTTCGTCTTGCCATGAACATGAGGGACTGGATTTAATGATCTCTCATAGTTTCTTCCAGTTTCTATAATTCTGTGACAAGGGTCCTCACGCAAGGCTCTTAATCAAAGTAAGCAGTCATGGGATAAGAGGGAAGGCCTCTCATGGGTCCCTAATGGCTTAGAAGATAGGAAACAAAGCATAGGAATAAATGTTCAATATTCAGAATGGAGAGACATAAATAGAGGTGTCCCCTAACGGTTTGTATAATAGCTGTGCTGTTCAAAATATTCATAAATGATCTGGAAAAATAGGTAAACAGTGAGGTGGCCAAACATGTAAACAACAGAACATTACTCAATATAGCTAATTTCAAACAGATTTTGACACCTTTGGAAGGGATCTCAGAAAACTGAGTGACCACTCAAGAAAGATCTTGAAGTCACAGTGACGAGTTCTCTGGAAAGGTCTGGCCAACGTAGAGCGGCAGTCAAATAACCCTGGCAGTGTTGGAAATGATTAGGAAAGGGATATGTCACAAGACAGAAGATCCCATATTGTCCATATATTCACGATACACCCACAGCTTGAATAAAGGATCTAGTTCTTGTCACCACATCTCTAAAAAGGTACATTGGAACTGGGAAAGGTACAGTATGGGGCAACAAAAATGACCGGGGATATGAAACAGCTTCCATGTGAGGAGAGATTAAAAAGAATGGGCTTGTTCAGCATGGAAAAGAGATGACTAACAAGTGGATATGATGCAGGTAGAGATTCTAACAGTTACAATTCCATAATGATGGAAGCAAACTGTCAACATCACCTGTAAAACTACACGCAGTCAATCCTTAAATCAAAGTTCTCAAGCGGTGTTTTTCTTTGCCTATCTGCAAATGTGATGATTGATGGAAATATTTTGGGCAGGGTTGTGTGTTTTACAGTGACATTGACATTTACCAACAAAACTTTAATTGTTCCAAACCTGGCAGTTTGAATCCACCAGAGTACGTGCTGAATTTAAAGCATGTGAACAGTCTCCTTGAATCACTAAGGATTACGGGTTGTGAGGGACAGGAGGCATGTTTGGCATTCTCTCTTTCACGCCAGCCAATTCCCAACAAAGTTTGCTCTCCCCTTTTCCATTCCTGTCTCCCCCAGCAGGTGATGGGATAGAGAGTGAGAATGAGGAGCGGAATATGCAGCAAGAAGATGTTGAGCAAGTGGAACAACAGACGGCACTATTGGAAATCACTAAAGAGGATGTGTCCACTAGCCATGAGCAGGAAAAATGTGGGGCAAGTCAGCGCAGGCCAGAGAGGAGGCAGAGAAACAAGCCCAGGGAGAAAATGAATGAATCCATTAATAGTTCTGGAGCCCAGAAGTCCACAAAGGAAACCGCAACCCAGCAGAAACTCGATGCAAAAGAGGGACACACATGCGCTGAGTGTGGGAAATCGTTCCGTTACCGCTCAGTCCTACTTACGCATCAGAGAATCCACACAGATGAAAGACCTTATGAATGCAATGAGTGCGGGAAAAGTTTCGTTCGGCGATCAATCCTTGTTTCACATCAGAGGATCCACACAGGGGAGAGACCTTATGAATGCTGTGAGTGCGGGAAAAGATTCAATGAGAGCTCAGGCCTTTTAAAGCATCTAAGAATCCACACAGGAGAGAGACCCTACGAATGCAGTGAGTGCGGAAAATGCTTCACTCAGAGAGCACAACTTACTGAACATTGGAAAATCCATACTGGAGAGAGACCCCATGAATGCTACGAGTGTGGGAAAAACTTCATGCATCGCTCACACCTTATCCAACACCAGAAGGTCCATGCAGGGGCACACGCCTACAGGTGCGCCGAGTGTGGATTAACTTTCGCTCAGTCCTCGCAGCTTATTAGTCATCAAAGAACCCACACGGGCGAGAGGCCCTATGAGTGCCAAGAGTGCGGGAAATGCTTCGCTCAGAGCTCAAACCTCATAGCCCATCAGAGGATCCACACAGGGGAGAGACCCTACAGATGCGGTGAGTGTGGGAAAAACTTCACTGAGAGAACAGCACTGGTGAACCATCAGAAAATCCACACAGGAGAGAGGCCCTATGAGTGCTGTGACTGTGGGAAACGCTTCAGTCGGCAATCAGTCCTTACTAGACATCAAAAAACACACACAGGAGGAGGACCCTATGAATGCAGCGAGTGTGGGAAAATATTCACGGAGAGCAAATTGCTGGAGAACCATCAGAAGATCCACACGGGAGAGAGACCCTATGAGTGTTGCGAGTGTGGGAAATGCTTCAGTCGGCAATCGATCCTTACGAGGCATCAGAAAATTCACACAGGAGAGAGACCCTTCATATGTGGGGAGTGTGGCAAATCCTTCACTCGCTGCTCAAACCTCATGACGCATCAGAGGATCCACACAAGAGGACAGACCCTGCAAATGCTGTATATCCAAGAAAATATTCATTCACAGGTCCTCACTTAAAAAATATCAGAAAGTCCACACGGAAGCCAGACATTTTGAATGCAGCAAGTGTGGAAAAAACTTCAGTCAGAGCTCAGACCTTATTAGACATCAGAGGATCCACACCTCACAGAGACACTGGATGCTCTGAGTGTTGGAAAAGCTTCGCTCCGAATTCACTGCCTATTTATATCATCAGAGAAATTGCAAGAGAAATAAACACCAGAAAGAACTTACCTTGGGCTGAGAATTTATTGTTGTTGTTGTTTTTAATTGATTTTGCAAATTCCCTCTTAAAGCCTTTTTGAACTGTTTGATTTATGTATATGGTGGTCTCTTTGCTCCCTCAGGTAGGTTGCCTGCTTTTCTCCCTTCTAGGTCACTGTTTACTATACGCTTCTTTGAATTAACTCCTTTGTTCCAGGAGTCATGGGAGCAGGTGTCCCTCCTCCGAGGAATATCTGTGAGCCCCAGGTGGGAGAGATGGTCTTACTCTTGGATTTTAGATCCCCAAGCAGGGGTAACTACTGTGTTTTTCTTGAGACAGGGTTAGAAATAAATTAATGGGAACACAGCTTTTGTGTTTGATAAATGACTGGCAGAAACAAGAGTGCTATTCCCCCAAATTACATTTGTTACATTTTAATCACACATCTATACCCGCAGGTGCTGCCAGAAGTAGGTTTAGAGCGTTTTAAACCTTTGTATTTACCAAAGCCTGAAATGATTTGGGGGAATTAACAGCCAGGCTTTCAGGGACATCTGGCAGCTGGAGCATGTAGGTGTTAGCATCTGTGTGGAAAATACCTTTCTCAGATTGTTCAAGACAGAATTGTTTTAAAAATCATTTTAAAGCAAAGCATGTAACTTATAGTGGGTTACCAATATCTGGAATTTTAAAAACTATTTTTGAATTATTAAAGCATTTTCGGTTGTAACAATAATAAAACTCGTACATTAGAGGCACTTAAGACCAAGCATGGCTCTTTCAACTTTAAAAAACATATTTTAAAATTTTTATTAACAAAACCGCTAACATGTAGCTGCCTGGCCTTGCCTTTTGGGACCTAAGATTACTTTTTGCTTTATGTTTGGTTTACAGCTAGCCACAGCTGAACACACAGAATGGCCGACAGGAATGCTGTCACATTTTGGGGTGCACACGGGGTAACTTTAACTAACTCTGTCGGGTAAAAGGACCTGGTCCTCAACACCTCTAGACTTTTCCATGGAGTTAGTGAGCTTCACGTAAAACCAAAACTCCTGCCAAAGACCTATCCTATGGACAATAGTGGGGGTTGTCTAGCAAGTTTATTCATCAGCTCACTTAAGTGATGCTACTTTTTGTTGTGGCTGGATCTGAGTGGGGGGTGCCAGGGGCTGGCAGGGAGAAAGGGCCTGGGCCCTGAGAGATAATCAGAGCCAGTGACATCCCTGAGCCCCAGATGACTGGAAAAAGGCAATTAGTCACCCCTCCCATCTTTGGAAGTCCCCAGAGCCAGAGGCGGCTTTTGGGGTAGGTGAAGCAGGCTCATGCCTAGGGCCCCAAGCAGAAAGGGGCCCCGTTGTCTGCTTCACCTACCCTAAAAAGCTGCATCTGCCTCAGTTGGCAGCAGGAGGAGCTGGCCGCTGGGGCTGGGGCTGGCAGTGGGGGTACCAGAGCTGGTGGCAGAGGAGCCCGTCCACAAGAGGGCAGCATATGGGTCTGTGGGGGGCCCCTCACAATGGGCCTTTGCATGGGGCCCCCAATAGCCAAAGGCCACCCCTGCCCAGAGCTGGTGCATTTTCTCTCCCGTTAGCCACTTGCAAGAGCTCATGGTGGTGGATGAGCGGGAACGCCCTAGGAATAGGAGATGAGATGGAGACAGAAGAGTTTTAAATGGGTAGAAACTGGAGCAATCCTAGATGAGGGCTGGGAGGGACCTCAGGAGGTATCTAAGCCAACCTCCTGCTCAAACCAGCACCAGCCCTGAGTAAATCCTCGCACCCAGGACTCTCCACCTGTACAGATGGTGATCCCGTGCCTCCCTCAATAACCCATCCCAGGGCTTCCCCGCCCTCCAGGGAAAGTTTTGCCTAATCTCAACCCAGACTAGCGTTACCAGATGTCAGGCAAAAGGAGGACATGTCCTCCTTTTTGCCTTCACATCCTCCATCCAGCAGGCATTTTAAAAAGTATATGATTTTGTCTGGCTTTTTACTCATAGGGGTTCAAGTACGCTGGAATGCCTCATTTTAAGGCAACAGCGTTCCAGGGCCCCCTAAAACCAGACGACTATGACATTAATACATTTTCTCCATCTGGCCTCCAGTGTCCTTTTTCTGCATCCCTGGCCTTCTTTGCAGGCTTTGGTGTCTGGTAAAAAAGCAGATCTCCCCCGGGGGAATAAAAGCAGCTCTTTCCACCCATGGCACACAGAGCCCAATGGGGGGGTGCTGGGGGGGTCCAGCCCCTCTTGCCCCACCCCACTACTTGCCCTGGCTGTGGGGTGCTGCTAGCTCACCCCTGGGCTCTCCACCAGGCTGGGGGGGGGGGTGATCCAGGGACTTGGTGTCCCCGCGTGTCACAAAACCCTTGTGGGGCCCCAGGGCCGGGACAAACCCGGGTGGGGCCCGCCCCTTCCTGCCCCCCCAACCCCGAGGCTCCTCCTTTGTGTGGCTGCAGCCGAGCGGGGCCGGAGCCCAGCGCGGTGGGTCCGTGGCTGGAAACACGCGTGGGGCGGACACGATCCTGCGGGGAGAGGCGGGGGCCCCCCAGCCAGGTTTGCTCATATCCCGGGGGGGTCCCATGGCCGGGGGGGCTGCTCCCCACAATGAGCAGCTGGGGTGGGGGGTTTTGGGGGGGCAGAGCTGGAGCTGGGCTGTTTGGAGACATGGGGGGATTTGGGGGCATCTTTGATTGGGGGTGTTCAGAGCTGGCACAGTGGGGCGGAAATGCAAAAGTGGGTCAGTGAGATGGGAGGTGTTAGGAGGGGCTCTGGGATTTCTCTGACAAACCCAGTTCCCCTTGTACTCACCATGCAGATATCTAGGTGCCCCCCCAAAGACTCAGGCAGGCTCTGAAATGTTGCAAGCAAACTGGTCCCCTATCCAAGTTTCCCCCATCCAGGAAAAATTCCTGTCCTGGGTAGGGTTACCAAATGGCAGGCTACCTAAACATCCTCCGTCCGGCAGGCTTTTTAAAAAGACAGGATTTTGTCTGGCTTTTTACGCGCGGGGTTAAAGTATGCTGGAACGCTCTATTTTCAGAGCGAAGCGTTCCAGGGCCCCCTAAAAACAGAAGAGTATTACATTAATACTGCATTTCTCCATGTGTCCTCCAATGGCGTCCGGTCACCCTAGTCCTGGCAGACAGCTCGGTTGCAATGGCCATCTCTAACTCTCAGGGGCTAGCCAAAAGTCCTTTGGGGGACCCAGGCCCACCCACAGCTCCAGGCCCCAGCCCTAGGACCCTATGCACCTCACACCAGGGATCACTTAAACCAGGGGTCTCAGACACGCCACATGCAGCCCTAAAGCTATTTCCTGCAGCCCACAATGACACGATCATTACTGATATTTGCAATATCATTGTATGGAAAAGTTTCAGTGGTGCGGCCACCGGGCTACCATACTAATCCTCATGCGGCCCTCGTGGTGATTTGAGTTTGAGACCCCTGACTTAAACCACCATTTGGACAAGGTTCCCCTGCAACACTTCCTCAGCCTCTGTATCGTCTTCATCTCTTCCCAGGCTTCTTCCTCCAGCTCCGGCCAAGCCATCCGGGGTCCTTCCTCCCTTTCGCAAGGCTCTACTCAGCCCTTCCAAGCAAGGCGCAGAGCCGAGCTGCACCGGGGGCTGATCTCAGAGCTCCCGAGTAGCAAACCTTTCACCATCACAAGGAGACTGCCCCTGGTCTGGTGCCGCAGCCAGCTTTTCTACCCAGTTTTGGTCCCAATTGGCCCAGCAGCCCCTCAGCCAAACCAGCTGCTCTCCCCAGGCCCTCTTAGTTCTGTCCAGCCCCATGTGGGCCAGCTGCCTTGTCACAAACCCCCAGGGTTGCTGCATTACCTGGTGTTGTGGGATTTTGGCATGCAAGGTGCACGTTCATTCCCTGCAGAGACCTGGACTCTGTCGTTGGCTACAATGAGCAAGTGGGACGCGCCCGTTCTTTGCTCTCACTCCTGCCTTTCCAGTAACCCCAGTGCTGGTGCCCATTGTTAGTGGAATATCCCAGTGGGATAAGGGGTGGCTGTGTTCCCCACTGAACCACCGTATCCCAGAAAGAGTTCCTGAATCTGTCTCCAGTCCTTCCCCAATGCTTCCTCATATCCCCTCTCTAGGGCCCATGGAGAATCCTGCGTGGAAGGCAGGTGATGCCCCCCAAACTGGTACCATCACGGGCTGAAAAACTGAGATCCAGGTTTCCTGAGTGTGGTTGCTGGGCTCGGGATGGGGATCAGGCCCATTTCTCACCCCTCCTTTCCCCAGCAGGGAGCCGGGGTTTGGGGAGCTGGAGAAGAGACTCAGCGATTTCTCTCTGAAAAGTGCCATCGTACTGCGGGTGCTGCTGGGATTCAAAGGTGAATGGGAGCCTGGGGTTGGCATCTTCCTTCGTTAGAGTGACTTTGGGGGGAGGCAGGGGACTCAAAAAAACTCCAGTGATGTCACAGACCGTGGCCTCCATCTCACATCCGTGGGCCTGCTGGTGTCCCTTCCCCATGGGGTAACTGTGCGGCTGTCTCCGTCTGTAGCCGCTGCTTTTCTGGCCTCAATTTGTGCCACTGTCTTCTAATCAGACGCAATAATATTAATAACCAATGCGAACGTCTCCACACACTCGCTTCTGTCCCCCAGAGCCGCTGCGACTGGAGCTGGGGAGCGGCACAGGTACATGTCTGTCTCTGAGGAGCCATGAAGGGATATTAGACCAGTAACCCCATCAGGGGATCATGGCCTCCACCCCAATGTGCTCCTGGAAGCTGTGAAGCAGGGAGAGCCCCATGGCTGATGGATTTGCTGCTGCTGTGATTTCTGGGGAAAAGAGGACAACACCCTTAATGGTGTGAATGAGATGGGAGGACAGAGGGAGACAATAGCCACACACCAAGGACTCTGACAGCTTTGATAAGGGCCTGAGAAGGTTCAAATGGGGGCAGCAGATCTCAGGGGAGAAGGGGGTTGAACCCAGCTGTCCCCTCTGTAGACCCACCCTGGAGCGATGGCGATGAGGCAAAAAATTTGAACCCAAAATGCCATTAGCACTTTCAGGCTAGCGAAGGCCTCCAGGAATAGACACATGCTGGTCTCTGAGTCAGGAGAGGAGAGAGAAACCTGCTCAGAGCCAGGAGCTGTATCAGCTCTGGACAGATTTTGTCTGGTCTCTACTTCTGCACAATTCCCCTCTTGCAGGGGAACGTGCTGTCCTCAGGAACCATGTCAGGTTTTAAAGGATCTTGGTGGGTTTAGTGCTGTAGGAAGGGATGGCTCAGCTCTGTAGTAAGTGATTGAGCATTTTCCCAGCATGAGAGTCTAGGATGGTCCTGAAGAGAAAGAGCCAGTGAGAATCGTGATGCGAAACAACCTCAAGTCAGTTCCAAACTCACCCAGTAATCCTTGTCTCTCTGACAGGCTGCAGAACAACGTCCACGTGTCACTTCAGATTCTCCCCGTCACTCAGGGAAGGGAGATGGCCACAGGAGAGTTAGCTCAGGTGGCGATTAGGAGGAAATTGCTGGCAGGTTCTTGTAGAGATGAGAGGGATCAGTCAATATATAGGAGGTGGCAGTGTGCAGGGAGTTTGATCGGAGGGTGCAGGGGTGAGAAATGAAGGGGACAATGTGTGATGAGGCTGCTGGGACTGGTTAAATCTGGGACCCGGATTCTGGTAATACACATATCAAAGAGTGGGTGACGAAATTGTGGGAGAGGGAAGAAATTGGTCTTGGCCAGGAAAAGTTCCTAGGCGCTTGCGGTATGTCTAGACTGGAGGCTTAAGTCAACTTAAGCAACTCCAGGGCCCCATGTGGAGTTCATTAAATCAAGTTAAGCACTTGCTTAAGTCGAGTTAATAACGCTCACCCTTAAAGTTGACTTTTAAGGGTAAGTCGACTTTTTAAGTCGACTTAACAAAATATGGCCATTAAAGACGACTTAATAAAGTCGACTTAAGGCAGGAGAACCATTTACGTTGACTTTATAAGTCAACTTAAGCCAGAGATTTTATAACGTCGACTTAAACAAATAGGGACTCTCTAAGTCGACTTTAAGGCGACCTTATTAAGTTGACTTACATGAGCCCTCCAGTGCAGACGTAGCCTTGGTACTGGAGCATGGCTCCACTAACCAGAGATTGTTATGTCATATAAAGGGAACACCGACCAGTGAAGCATAACGCAGGTGCCCCATCCCCTGACGTCCAGCTGCTGGCGGGGGGAATAGGTCGAGATTTCTCCAGACGGGGCTCCCCCTGGACCCTGCTGGTGGCTCCATCTCCTGTATCGGCCTGTGGCAAGTCGGAGTGTGATGACAGTGAAGACCCGTCCAGCTATGCATTGGGAAAGATTGAGGGGCTACCTCTGTCTCCCCTCACCCTATTATCTCCTGGATGCTCTGAGCAGGCTGGGGGGTGGGTTTCTGCTGACCATGTGTCTACAGTATTGGCCCTGCCCTCCCATGAATTGTGACTGGGGCAGGAGGCACTGAGTGTTGGACTCACCCTCTTTCAGGGGCTGGAGACCTTTGAGGAGGTGGCCATCGGGGAGGACTAGGCTCTGCTGGACCCCATCAGAGAGCCCTCCACAGAGACGTCATGCAGAACTACAAGACCATGACCTCGCTGGGTAAGGACACCTCTCCCTTGTTTCTTAGAAAGGGAAATGAAGAGATCAGTTTTACATCACCCAAATAAACACCCCCAATAGTCAGGTCAACGTCTGCTATTCAAAGTATTACACAGAAGTTCCACGTCCGTCACAGAGGTTTGGAGGCTAGAATAAGGGGCACTTGGGAAAGAGGGTGACCGGTTTCTTTAAGAGGTAGCGAGGGGGACAGTTTCCAGACATGGAACCGCCAGGATCGCCTCCCTTCAGCATAAAGTTTCTACATAGCCCTCGCTTGTTTAGACGCTGAACTCCACTCTTATTGCTCATCAGTTTCACTTCATTTTATATACTCCTTTTCAAATATTGTCCTTTTTACTCTTCTCTCTGGGTTGCTGTGTGCCTCCCACCCCTACTCTCACCTCTTCCCTCTCTACTGTGACCGCAGCCATCATTTCTCAGTCCTCACATGCCCCCCACCCACAAGATGCCCCTTCCCCGACAAAAAAAAAAAGTGCTTTCTTCGTCGACTGACCAGATGTCCCAATTTTATATTGATAGCCCCAATAATCTGTGCTTTCGTGAGTGCAGGGGACTGGACTCAATAACCTCCTTTCCATGGTCCCTTCCAGTTTCAGTGATTCTGTATAGGTGCCTATTCCCAACACACTCTGTCCCAATTTTCTCCAGAATTATAGAATTAATTTCCCATTCCTCTCCACCCCAGGGGATTTTCATATTTCCGCCCATTACACCTGTCTAGTGAGATTTCCTAATTCCTCCAAATATGCTCTGCTGACACGTAAGACACTTGAGATACTGTTGTGAGATTCCCCCCTTTATTACTGTGAATGCTGCACAAACCAGCCAACCCATGCTCACTATTACCAGCTTAACCTGACTCTCTCTTTTTCTTTGGATGTCACTTTGTCAGAAAAAAGCAGTGGTTTCCTTGTTAGTTGCAATCTTAACTTCCCAGCTCATGGAGTTACAGTCTCTTTCTTTTTGGGCTCATTTGGTTGATGATTGTCAGGCTGTATGTTTTCCAGCAGTGATGGGGTTAGTTAAATCCCTCTTTCAACCAAACGTTCTACGTATTTGAGTGTTTAGGTATCAAGCCTCAACATCTTGCTACTTTAAAATGGGCTGTGGTTCAACTAATAGTAGGTTCACTGAGAAATCTCCCATGAATCCCTTTGATTTTCTTTCCCTGTATAGAGTTTCCAGTTTCCACACCTGATGTGATTGCCCCTCTGGAACAAAATAAGGAGCCGTGTGTCTTGGATCTCCAAGATTCAGAGGAAAGAGTGATCCTGGAAGGTGACTGCACAGGGATGGAATCATCAAATCAGTTCAAAATTTGAAGAGCAACTTGCCAAAAAAAGGGGGGGGGGGACCAATTTTTTAAGGTACATCAGAAGCCGAAAGTTTGCTAAACAAATAATGGGGCTACTGGATGATCAAGGGACAACTAAAAAATGAAAGTAAATGAAGTCTTTGCATTGGTCTTCACTGTAGAAGATGTGAGGGAGACTCCAGAATCTCAGCCATTCCTTTTAGATGACAAATCTGAGCAAACGTCTGAGATTGAGGTGTCATTAATTTATGAATTTGTTCCAAAACCTCTTCTAAACAGTAATAAGTCACCAGATGCAGAGAGGATCAACTCATGAATTCTGAAGGAACTCAAATATTAAATTGCAGAAGTATTAACTAGAGTATGTAACCTGTCATTTAAATTAGCTTTTGTACTAGATGCCTGGAGAATAGCTAATGTGATGCCAGTTTTTTTAAAAAGGCTTCAGAGGCGATCCTGGCAATTACAAGCTGGTAAGGCTAACTTCAGTACTAGATTGGGTGGGGAGGAGCCAACATGACTTTTGTAAAGTGAAATCATTCCTTCCCAACCTATTAGAAACCTTTAGGTATGTCTACACTGGAGCCTTAGGTCAGCTTAACCATCCTTAAATCAACCCAAGGAAAGCTCTGTCCACATTGGGAACTTAGTAAGTTGACTTAAGTGCTTCCTTAAGTCAACTTAATAATAATACCATCTCTTATTAAGTTGACTTAAGGGCTATGCCCCATCCACTCTGGCTTAAGTCAACTTAATAAGGTTAGGTGCTAAGTTCACCTAGCAGCAGCTCGTGTGGATGTGGGCAGTCTACAGGAGTTTGAAATGTGGACACTTTAAGTCGACTTAAGAAGGTTGACTTTAAGATGCCCTTGTTAAGTCAACTTAGCTGAGCCTCCAGTGTAGACATACCCTTTGAGGGGCTCAGCAAGCCTGTGGACATGGATGATCCAGTGGAAAGAGTATACTTAAATTTTCCAAAACCTTTTGACAAGATCCCTCACCCAAGGTTCTTAAGCAAAGTACACAGGGATGGGATGAGCGGGAAGGACCTCTCATGTATCAGTAACTAGTTCAAAGATATGAAACAAGCGGTAGGAATAAATATTCAATTTTCAGAATGGAGACACCTAAGCATAATCATAAATGATCTGGAAGAAGGGGTGAACAGAGAGGTGGCCAATTTGCAGACAATAGAACATTACCCATTATGGTTCAATCCAAACAGACTGAGGAGTTTCTAAGGGATCTCAGAGAACAAGATGACCGCTCAGGTAGGAGAGGAAGTCACAGTGGCTAGATCTCTGGAAAGATCTGCCCATTGTGCAGTGGCAGTCAAAAGACTGACAATATGTTAGCAATTATTAGGAAAGGGATATATCAGAAGACAGAAAATCTCATATTCTCCATAAGTCCACGATATGCCCACAGCTGGAATACTGGGTTTAGTTCTAGTCACCACAACTCACAAAAGATACATTGGAACTGGGAGAGGTACAGAAAAGGGCAACAAAAATTATTGGACATATGGAACAGCTTCAATATGAGCAGAGATTAAAAAGACAGGGATTTATCAGCTTGGAAGAGAGAGAATTAACAAGTGGATATGATACAGGTAGACATTTAAACAGTTAACATTTCATAATGGTGGAAACAAGCCGTCAACACCACATGTAAAAATACACAGAATCAATATCCCTGAATCAAAGTTCTCAAGCACTGTTTGTCTTACTTTGCCTACCTGCCAATGTGATTATTGTTGGAAACATTGTGCATGGGTTTGTGTATTTCCAGTGAAATTCACATTTACCAATAAAACTCTAATCGTTCCAAGCCTTTCACTTTGAACCCACTAGAGTATTTGCTGAATTTAAAGCATGTGAGTGATCTCCTTGAATCACTAGAGACTGCCAGAACATGAATTGTTTGGGAATTATCTCTTCCCCCATGCTCACCTCCCAACAAAGTCTGGTCTCCTCTTTTTCATTCTTGTTTCTCCCAACAGATGGTGGGATGCGGATTGAGAATGAGGAGCAGAAGACACAACAGGAAGATGCCAAGCAAGTGGAACAACAGAGATCATTACTGGAAATCAGTAAGGAGGATGTGTCCAGGAGCCAGGAGCCGGGAAAAGATGGAGAGACTCAGCACATGCCTGAGAAGAGGCTGGGAAATGAGCTGAGGGAGAAAATGAATGAATCCATTAATAGTTCCGAACCTCACAAGTCCATCAAGGAAACCGCAGCCCAGCAGCAGATCCATGCAAAAGAGAGAAACACATGCTCTGAATGTGGGAAATCTTTCCGTTACCGCTCAGTCTTACTTACACATCAGAGAATCCACACAGCTGAAAGACCTTATGAATGCAGCGAGTGCGGGAAAAGCTTCGCTCGGCGATCAATCCTTGTTTCACATCAGAGAATCCACACAGGAGAGAGGCCTTATGAATGCTCTGTGTGTGGGAAAAGATTCAACGAGAGCTCAGGCCTCCTAAAACATCAAAGAACCCACACAGGAGAGAGACCCTACGAATGCAGTGAGTGCGGGAAAAGCTTCACTCAGAGAGCACACCTAACTGAACACTGGAAAATCCATACAGGAGAGAGACCCCATGAATGCTATGAATGCGGGAAAAACTTCACTCATCGCTCACACCTTATCCAACATCAGAAAGTCCACGCAGGGGCACATGCCTATAGATGCTCTGAGTGTGGCGAAAGCTTCACTCAGTCCTCGCAGCTTATTAGTCATCAAAGAACCCACACAGGAGAGAAACCCTACATGTGCTGTGAGTGCGGGAAATGCTTCGCTCAGAGCTCAAACCTCATTGCGCATCAGAGAATTCACACAGGGGAGAGACCCTACAAGTGCCATGAGTGTGGGAAAGGCTTCATTCAGAGTTCAAACCTCATTGGACATCAGAGGATCCACACAGGAGAGAGACCCTATGAATGTGGTGAGTGTGGAAAAACATTTACTCGCAGCTCATATCTCATTACACATCAGAAGATCCACACGAGGTGAATGGATATGGCTGGATATGCAGGAAAGAGATCACTGACAGCTCATCAGTTAAGAAACTTCCGAAATTTCACATGGACGACGGACCTAATGGATGCAGTGAGTGGGAAAAACTTCACACAGCGCTCAGACCTTTCTAGACATCAGAGGATCCACACCACATAGAAACACTGGGTGAGCTGAGCGCTGGAAAAACGTTGGTCAGAACTCAGAGCCGATTTGCATCATCAGAGGATTTTTCAAGAGAAGTGGACATCGGAAAGACCTTACACCTTGGGCTGACAATTTTTGCTGCTTTTTAAAAAACAGTTTTGATAGTTCCTGCTTAAAGCCTCTTTGAAGTGGTTCATTTCTGTGTATGGTCTCTTTGCTCCCTCAGGTAGCTTGCCCACTTTTCTCCCTTCTAGTTCACCATTTACAGGTGCTCCTTTGTATCTACACCTTTGTTCCAATGTGTCCCTCCTACCAGGAACGTCTATGAGAACAGGTGTGGGAGATCATGGTCCCCAGAGATTTTATAAGCCAAAGCAGGGTAACTACTGTGTTCTTCTTGAGACAGAGTTAGGAATAGATTAATGGGGACACAACATTTTTGTCTGATAAATGATTAGCACAAAGAAAAGTGCTATTCCTAAAAATTACTTTTCTGTTATGTTTTAAGCAGACACACAAACCTCAATGTGGTGCCACAGTAGGCGCGGAGCATTTTAAACCAAACCTTTGTATTTACCAAAGCTAAAAATGATTCGGAGGAATTAACGGCCAGGCTTTCGGGGCTCTCCTTGTATTCGGCACTTGGAGCGTTTGGGTGTTAGCTTTTCTTTGGGCAAAAATCTTTTTCAGATTGTTCCAGCTGTATTTTATTTAAAAACATCATTTGATAGCCAAACATGTAACTCGTAGTGGGTTACCAAAAACCTCCTTATGGGGTAGCAATTTCTTTAATTTTAGCCAACTATTTTGAATTAGTAAAGCATTTTCAGTTATAACAATAATAAAACTTGTGTGTCAGGCCATTTAAGACCAAGCATGACTGTTTAAATGTTCAGAAACTTTATTTTCTGAAAAAATTATATTAGCGAAACTGCCAACCTGCCGCTGCCCGGCCGTGCGCGGGGGGGGGGGGGGAGCTGCAATTATTTTTTACTTTGTGCTGTTTAGTTTACAGCTAGAGATGGCTGAACACACAGCATGGCTGACAGCAGTTGTGTTACATTTTGGGGCACACACAGAGATACACTTTACTATTGAGGTAAAATGAGCTGGCCCTCAACTCCACATGAATTTTCCATGGTGTTAGAGAGCTTGATGTAAAGTCACAGCTATCCCTGTGGTAAAGACGTGGCCCATTTCCCCTGTTCTGTGATGAAGTGGAGATATTCCTAGGGTCCTCTTTTGCGTGCTGGCTGTGTGCCTCAGTTTCCCCACGTTACTGGTGTATGTCGGTGATGGGTGTCAGGGGTGTGATCATTGCAGAGGCCACTAGTGGGTGGATGGACCTTCCCACCCACAGATATGCAGACCAGATCCGTTTAGCCGTACTGGGTCAGCCAACTGAAATAGAGCCGGATTAATACAGGAGCTATGGGGCTGGCACCCAAGGCCGCCTTCCTTTACAGAGCAGGGCATGGTGCCTGCTCCCAACTGGATTCCTAGAAGCCAGACCCTCAAGGGGTCTGAGGAGGGGCAGGTGGTGGGGTGGCACTGGTCAAGAGGGGGATGTGGGGGGGCTGGAGGAGATGAAGGGATGAACGAGGCAGGACAGGATGGGGAGGCAGGACAAGATGGGGAGGGGGGCCGTGGATGGCTGGAGTGGGGACAAGGCGATGCAGGGGAATCGGGACAGGGAGCTGGAGGGAAGGAGGGTGGAACAAAGGCAGATGTGAGTGTGGAGGACACTGAAGAAAGAGGGAATGAGAGGAGAGGCGCCAGAGGGAAATGTGAGAGGAGGAGCCCCACTGCCCAGACAATCACAGATGGCCAGGGCGTCCTCCGACCCTGACCTAGCCATAAGAAGGGGCCCACTAGTATGAAACTGGAGATTGCTATTGGGAATCGCGGGATTACGATTAAAGACGAGCATGCAGAGTGATGTCCAATCCCCCGCTCAATCCAGAAGCCACCCAACTAAATCATCCCAGCCAGGGTTTTGTTAAGCTGGGCCTTAAAATCTCAAAGCCTGGAGCTTCCACCCGCTCCCTGGGTAACCTGTTCCAGGGCTTCACCATCCTCCTTGTGAAAAAGATTTTCCCAAT
Organism: Podocnemis expansa; assembly: GCA_007922195.1. Lineage (NCBI taxonomy): Eukaryota > Metazoa > Chordata > Testudines > Podocnemididae > Podocnemis > Podocnemis expansa. The sequence continues at coordinate 1,635,025 of ML682121.1, read as the reverse complement.
ATCCACCCTAGGCCTACTCCACTGCAACTTGAGACAATTGCTCCTAATTCTGTTTCCTGCCCCCACTGAGAACAGCCCCTAGCTCCATCCTCCCTCGAACCCCCTTCAGGTAGTTAAAGCTTGCTATCAGGAACGTGGCTGGCCCCGGAAAAGACCCGGGGCACAGGCCCCGGCTACGCCCCCTTGGCCACGTTCTGGCGCCCAGGTCCAATAATTCATCGGGCTCCTGCTGCCTCCAGCCTGGCCCCAGATCCCTGGCCGGTTTCGGGGCCAGGAGAGGCAGGAGCCACTGTGGGTTTCCTGGCCTCAATGCCCAGCTGGAGCCGGGGCTGGGAGAGGCAGGTGCTGCAGAGGGCGCCC
>ML682121.1:1570055-1634655 GCA_007922195.1 Podocnemis expansa | reverse complement strand
GGGGGGCTGGGCCCGATCCTGCCCCCTTGCTTTGCTGTGGGATCTCATTGAGCAAACTGAGCTGTGACCCCCCTTCTCCAGTGGGTCTCTGCCCCGCTGCCTGCGCTGGGGGCCGGGGTCTCCCCCAGGCTGGGGGGCTGCTCCAGCCCTGGAGTCCCCGCGTGTCACGAAGCCCTTGTGGGGCCCGGGGGGCCGGGCCAGGCCCGGGTAGGATCCGCCTCTTCCTGCCCCCCCCCCCCAGCCTTTGTATTTTGCAGCGGAGCCATGGCCGGGAGCTGGGGGCAGCGCGGTGGGTCCGGGGCTGCGGGAGACACGCGTGGGGCGGACACGATGCTGGGGCAGGAGCAGCTGGTGGGAAGGATGGGGGTGCTGGTGGGAGGCATTTGGGGGGCAGAGCTGGGCTTTGGGGGTGTTTGCTTTGGGGGGCATCTTCAGACCTGCACCTTTGGAGTGGGGGAGCTTGGGGGGCAATGTCTGGGGTTGCTTGTGGAGGTTGGGGGGGCACAGGGGATGCTGGGAGCTGGGCAGCCCCATCAGCCTGGGGGGCTGCGATGTGTGGGACAAACCTGGTCCCCTTTCCCCAGCCCCGCTCAGATCTTCCCGGCTAGGTTGAACCAGCCCTGGGCATTACGTCTAAGGGCCCCCCAGCTCGGCTCTGGCATCAGCAGGGCAGGTGTGTTGCAATGCGTAACCCCCTTTCCTGCTTCTTCCAGGAGGCACCGCATGAGCGTCCGGCTCCTCTGAGAAAAGCGGCAAAACCGCCAGCTGCTGGTAGGTGCCCAGAGCCCCCTGCCCCTCAGCGTGGCCGGGGGAGCAGAGCCCGGAGGGGCATGGTCCTAAGTCTCCCACCCGGGAACCCGTCCCCACTGCGGCCCGAGGAGAGCTCAGACGCAGTGGTGACGTGATAAACTCAGGGTACCAGAGGCTGCAAGGGTCCGTCTAAATCAGGGGTCTCAAACGCGCAACCGGTGGGCCCCATGTGGCCCCTAAAGCTATTTCCTGCAACCCACAATGACGCGATTGTTACCGATATTTGCAACATCTTTGTATGGAAAGGTTTCGGTGGTGCGGCCCTCAGGCTACCGTCCTAATCCTCATGCGGCGCTCTACTAGTCCTCACGTGGCCCTTGTGGTGATTTGAGTTTGAGACCCCTGATCTAAATATTACCCTAGCGGCTATTTCTATAGCACAGTGATCTTTCTGACTCCAGCGTAACACAGGGTTAAGGACAGGACACATGGGCTGGGAGATGGAGGGTTTGGCCCAGGACAATTTGATGAGGTTTTGGCGGAAGGGTCCCTCCCCTTAGCGATGTACAGCTCCCTCTGCCCTCATCCTCCAGCCTTCTTGGCTGAAATAAACTTCCCATCGTCCTTGCAAGAGATCCTGCATCCTGGTCGATAACTCCCCCCCCAGTTTCTGTTTCTCCCGTTATTGATCTGCTCTCTCCCTGTGGTTGCAGACACAGACAGAGGCTGAGAGCCAGAAGACCGTCCAGGAGTGGAAGGAGCTGCGGGGTTTCTGGAAGGGCAGGAGCTGTCCTGCCTGGAGCAGCTAGAAAGAAGGGACGAGGGCCTCTCCCGACTGTCCCGGGAGATTTCGCTGCTCATTGAGGAGGGAGGAGAGAAGGGGCAGCAGCCACTGAACCCAATCCCTGCAGGTCAGACTGTCACTGAAATACCAACCTGCAGCTTTTCTATAGGAGCTTTAGTGGCCCAGACCCAAGAGAAGTTTACTGAGCGGGGTCAGTCTCCATGGGGCAAAGGGAGAGGGGCAGGACCCTGCCCAAGTCACCCAGTGAGTCTGTGGCAGAGCCGGGGATGGATCCTGCGAGTCCTGGATGCTGCAGCCCCAGGATCCTCTCTCCTGCCCTGCAAATGTCTGTCTGTGCAGACACTTGGAGGGGGAAATCCCCTCCTCCGTTGTGAGGTTCCCAATGAGTTAATGGGTTTCCTGGGCTCCGTGGGACCATGCGGCTCTGCGCACTGCAGAGGATTTGTTTGTCAAGGCAGAGAAACATTTTCTTCCTGTAAAGAGCCGGGGAAGAAACATGCTTCAGTGGCAAGATCACAGCAGGGATGGCTGAGGCTGCTGAGAGCAAACGTCCCTGCTAGTGGGGTTGGGGCAGACATGAGCGTTGTTCTCTGAACAACGACTTGAGTTTCTGAAATTCCCCAAATCCCACAGGCACCAACGGTGATTCCCCTGTAGAGCAGGAGGCTTCATTAGACCCAGGCACGTCCTCAGCTTCTTTTTTTTCTCTCTCTCTAGGGTGCTGGATGCACTGGGAGCAGGTAGGTCCCAGGCTCGGTTTCACGCCGCTCATGGGTTGTTAGGTTTGGTAACTGCCCTGAATATGAAGGTGCCCCCACTCATTGGGGTGTGACACGCTGTCTTACAGGCTGTGATTCTGTCTCCCTAGTGGTGCAGTTCTCAACTGGGGTCTCCGTACCTCTGCAGGTTTGAAGAGGTTTTGCAGGAGGTACATCAACTCATGTAGCTATTGGCAGAGTTTTACAACCAGCTACGTGAAAAGCACTAGCAAAGTCAGGGCAAACTGATATTTCACACTGGTGACGACCGCTTTCAGCTGCTGTGTACACTGTACAATGAAAAGGAAGTACAGTCTTTGTATTCCGATGGATTGTTTTTTATCGTCAAAATGAGAAAGGAAAGAATTTTTCACTAATGCTGGGCTGTGATCCTTTTGTGTCTGATTTAGTAAGCAAGCAGTTTTTAAGTGTGGTGAAACTTGGGGTACATGGGACAAATCAGACTCCTGAATGGGGTACAATAGTCTGGAAAAGTTGAGAACCATTGCTCTTAGTTTTTATTCTTTTAAAAGAAAGTTTCTAGCCCTCTTGGTTACAAAGGAACGCTTCCAAATGGAAATAGAGGCCCTTCTTATGAAGAGAGTTGAAAAAACTGGGATTTTTCAGTTTGGAAAAAGAGGATGATTCAGGTAGAGATGCAAACAGTTCAAATTCTATAATGATGGAAACAAACAGTCAACATCACACGTAAAAATATACAGAGTCAATAGCCGTAAACAAAAGTCGTTAAGTAGTGTTTTTCTTTGCCTCTGCAGTGTGATGATTGCTGGAAATATTTTGGGTGGGTTTGTGTGTTTACAGTGAAACTGATGATTATCAATAAAACTCTAATTGTTCCAAGCCTGTCAGCTTGAGTCCACCAAGGAACGTGCTGAATTTAAAGCATGTGAGCAGTCTCCTTGAATCACTAAGGATTCAAGATTGCACGAAAAGGCGGGCTTTGGGTATTTTCTCTTCCTCCACAGCCAGTTCCCAGCAAAGTTAGGTCTGCCCTTTTCCATTCCTCTTTCTCCGGACAGGTGGTGGGATGCAAAGTGAGCATGGTGAGCAGAAACACCAGGAGGAGGATTTTGAGCCAGTGGAACAACACACGGCATTATTGGAAATCACTAAAGAGGATGTGTCCACTAGCCTTGAGCAGGGAGAAGACGGAGAGGGCCAGTGCGAGCCAGAGAGGATGCAGGGAAACAAGTCAAGGGAGAAAATGAATGAATCCATTAATAGTTCTGGAGCTCAAAAGTCCATCAAGGAAACTGCAACCCAGCAGAAGATGCAGGCAAAAGAGAAAAACACATGCTCTGAGTGCGGGAAATCTTTCCGTTACCGCTCAGTCCTACTTACACATCAGAGAATCCACACAGATGAAAGACCTTATGAATGCAATGTGTGCGGGAAAAGCTTCGTTCGGCGATCAGTCCTTATTTCACATCAGAGAATCCACACAGGAGAGAGACCTTATGAATGCTGTGAGTGTGGGAAAAAATTCACCGAGAGCTCAGGCCTTCTAAAACATCAACGAATCCACACAGGAGACAGACCCTACGAATGCAGTGAGTGCGGGAAAAGCTTCATTCAGAGAGGACACCTTACTGATCATTGGAAAATCCACACGGGAGAGAGACCCCATGAATGCTATGAGTGTGGGAAAAGCTTCATGCATCGCTCACACCTTATCCAACATCAGAAGGTCCACGCAGGGGCACACGCCTATGGATGTGCCGATTGTGGAGTAAGCTTCGCTCAGTCCTCGCAGCTTATTAGTCATCAAAGAACCCACACGGGTGAGAGACCCCACGAGTGCAGCGAGTGCGGGAAACGCTTCGCTCGGAGTTCAAACCTCATAGCTCATCAGAGAATCCACACAGGCGAGAGACCCTACAGATGCGGTGAGTGTGGGAAAAACTTCACTGACAGCACAGCGCTGGTGAACCATCAGAAAATCCACACTGGAGAGCGACCCTATGAGTGCTGCGAGTGTGGGAAAACCTTCACTCAGAGCTCACACCTCATTGCACATCACAGAATCCACACAGGGGAAAGACCCTACGAATGCAGCGAGTGTGGGAAAGCCTTCACTGAGAGCAAAGCACTGGCGAACCATCAGAAGATCCACACGGGAGAGAGACCCTATGAGTGCTGCGAGTGTGGGAAACGCTTCAGTCGGCAATCAGTCCTTACGAGACATCAACGAATTCACACAGGAGAGAGACCCTACATATGTGGGGAGTGTGGCAAATCCTTCACTCGCAGCTCAAACCTCATTGCACATCAGAGGATCCACACAGGTGGACAGACCCTGCAAATGCTGTATATCCAGGAAAATATTCATTCACAGGTCCTCACAGAAAGTCCGCATGGAAGACAGACCTTATGAACGCAGTGAGCGTGGGAAAAACTTCAGTCGGAGCTGAGACCTTATTAGACATCAGAAGAGCCACACCTCATAGAAACGCTGGATGCTCTGAGTGTTGGAAGATCTTTGCTCAGAACTCAGTGCCTATTTATACTGTCAGAGAAATTGCAGGAGAAATAAACATCAGAAAGAATTTACCTTGGGCTGACAATTTTTTTTTAAATGATTTTGCTAATTCCCTCTTAAAGCCTCTTTGAACTGTTTGATCTATGTATATGGTGGTCTCTTTGCTCCCTCAGGTAGGTTGCCTCCTTTTCTCCCTTCTAGCTCACTTTACCATCACTCCCTTTAGATTGATGCCTTTGTTCTAGGAGTCATGGGAGCATGTGTCCCTCCTCCAAGGAATGTCTGTGAGCTCCGGCTGGGAGACATGGTCTTACTCTTGGATTTTAGATCCCCAGCAGGGGTAACTACTGTGTTTTTCTTGAGACAGGGTTAGGAATAACTTAATGGGGGGACAGCTTTTTTGTCTGATAAATAATAGGCACAAACAAGAGTCCTATTCACCCAATTACTTTTCTTTTACATTGTAAGCACATAAGTATGCATATGTGCTGCAGCAGTAGACTTAGAGCATTTTAAACATTGCTATTTACCAAAGCTTGAAATGGTTTTGGGGAATTAACAACCAGTCTTTAAGGGACTCCCCTACCATCTGGCAGCTAGAGTATTTAGGTGTTCGCATCTGCATGGACAAAAGTTTTTCTCAGATTGTTCAAGTTAGAATTTTTTTAAAAATCATTTTAAAGCAAAGCATGTAACTTTTAGTGGGTTACTAACAATCTTCTTATGGCTTACCAATTTCATTAATAATTCAAAATAGTTTCCTAAAATTAAAGCCTTTTCTGTTGTCGCAATAATAAAACTTGTATGTTAGAGGCACGTATGACCAAGCATGTGTCTTTCAACTTCAAAAAACATTTTTTAATTAGCAAAACTGCAATTATGCAGCTGTCTGGCCTTGCTTTTTAGGGCCTAAGATTAGTTTTTGCTCTGTGCTGTCTGGTTTACAGCTAGACAGGGCTGAACACACAGCTTGTCTAGCAGCAGTTCTGTAACAGTTTGGGGTGCACACAGGGGCAACCTGAACTACCTGTATGGAGCTAAAATGAACTGGCCCTCAACTCCCCTTGAATTTTCATGGAGTCGGCGAGCTTGATGTGAAACCAGAACTGTTCCCTCAGTAAAGACACAGGCTTTCTGTATTAGTGGCGGTTGTCTGGAACATTTACTCAGAAGCTCACCTAAGCACCATCACTTTCCATTATCTAAAAAAACGCCATTTCCCCTGTTCTTTTATGAAGTGGAGATATTCATGGAGTTTTCTCTTGAGTGGTAGGAGTGTGCCTCAGTTTCCCCACATGTTAACTTGTTATTTCAGTGATGGGGACCAGGTGTGTGATCACTGCAGAGGCCACTAGAGGGTGGATGGGCCTTCCCCACCCACAGACATGCAGACCAGACCTCTTTGCCCTCCTGGTCAGCCAGCTGCCACAGTTCCTACAGGTGGAGACCTGGAGGAGTGGCCACCTTGTTCAGGAAGAAGATGAGACTTGAGAAGGGCAAGAAGACGGGTCTGGAGGGGTGACACGATCTTTCTAAACGCAGGTGGTCAAAGGGCAGAATTAAGATGACGTGCATTTTTTCCCGGTGGATTTGAAACATGAATTCATTTGATCCTTCTTTAGCTAGTTGCATGCACTACTTTGCAACCCTCTCTAGGAACACCGTCACCCCATAGCAAATGTAAGTCAATGTGCCGTTTATGAGCAGTCACTTCAGCTGAAAAAAAAGTGGGTGCACCATGGCATTATTTGTTTCATTGAAGTGTGCCATGTTACTGAAAAGGTTGGGAACCACTGCCCTAGGCAACCCGTTCCAATGCTTCATTACCCTCCAAGCGATAAAGCGTTTCCTGATACGCAACCTGGACCTCCCCTGCTTCAGCTTGAGACCATTGCTCCTAGTTTAGTCACTTGCCCCTTTGCAGAACCTCCTAGTTCCATTAGCGGCATCGCTGGCACTGGGCACACGGGGCACGTGCACCAAGTCCCAGTGCCAGTGCCCTGGGTCTGGCAGAGAACTTGGGCCCAGCTGCCGTGGGGCTGCAAAGGTCCGATAGACCCCCAGTGGGGTTGGGGACATGGGGCTGGCCCAGCCCCAGTGGCCGAAGCCGGGGATCCAGGGCCTGCTCAGCATCAGAGGCTGGATCTGGCCCTGGGAGACAAATCGGGCTTTCCCTGTGGGACAGATCAGGCCTGGCAGGGCTTTTTTCCTGCCTGTATGCTCCAGTATGGTGTACCAGCACCTATTTTTTCCTGGCTGCCCCGCTGCCTAGCTAGTGGCCGGGTTCAGCCTGGCAAGGAAAGGAGCTGGTCTCTTGTCCCTTGCTGATTTCAGCCCCCAGCTGGCAGTGGAGCCAGCAGGGGCCAGGAGTGATGTGTGCCCATGGGCCAGGGCTGAAATCCAACCCGTGGTCGCCTGGGACCCATGGCCAGGCTGCAGCTTTTTCAGATCTTCCACCCTGAGCATGCACAGATACGTGGCTCAGGGCGGGAACCGCCTGGACAGGAGCAACTCTGATCTGGCTGCCCCTGCAGGTAGCTCCAGCCAGGTAAGGGGGAGAAAGGCTGGGGGTTGGGGAGTGCTGGGGGGCCAAGAGAGGTGGGGAAGGGCCTAAATGGTCCCGGAAATGGTGTAAGGGGAAGGGATGGGGGCCAAGAGGAGTGGGGAAGGGGGTTCGGGAGTTGGGGAAGTGGCGAGTGGGCAGGGGAGGGGTGGGGACAACAAGAAAGGTTGGGGCCAAGAGGATCGGGGGGGTCACAGCAGGCGGGGAAGGTGCCGAGGAGTGTCGGGGAGCAGGCGGGGAAGGTAGCCACTGGTGGAAGGGCAGGGTGGAAAGACCCCAGGGGGGTAGCAGTGGTGGAGGGTCCTGACAACCCTCTCCTGGTCCCCATGCTCCTGCTGGAGAACTGGCACCTTTTGGGGGGGTGCATGGATGTCTGGGTCCCAAACCCATTTTTGGGGCAGCAATGCCCCTGTTTTTCTTTTGCTTATTCCCTCTTAAAAGTTCTTTGAACTCTAACTGTGCTCTTTCAGTTTCCCCAAGTAGGTTGTTCTTTCCTAAAATTACATTTGTATTAGATTTTATGCACACATCCATACTCCCCTATGCTGTAACCCCAGTTTTAGAGCATTTTAAACATTTATATTTACTAAAGTTTAAAACCATTTTGAGGAATTAACAACCAGGCTCCTTCCATCTGGCACCTGGGGTGTTTCTGTGACTTTTCTTTGGCCAAAAGTCTTTCTCTGATTGCTTTAAACCTTTCTAACTTGATCAGAGCATATGACTTAAAATGGGATACTGTAGTACCTCCTCATGGGTTACCAATTTTTTTATATCTTAGCAAACTCTTTTTAATTATTAAAGCATTTTTAAATTATAACAATAAAATTTATGTCAGAAGCACTTAAAACTAAGATTGGTTGTTTGAACTTTAAAAATTTTTAATAAACCTTAACTTTTTTTTTTTTTTTAAATTTAATTAGCAAAACTGCAAACATACAGCTGCTTGGCCTTGCCTTTTAGGGCCCAAGATTTTTTTTTTTTTTTTTGCTCTGCGATATTTGGCTCACAGCTAGCTATGGCTAAACACACAGAATGGCTGACAGCAGTTCTGTTACATTTTGGGGTGCACAGAGGGATGTCTTCAGCTAGCTCTATCAAAGTAAAATGACGTGACTTCAACTCCCCTAGACTTTTCCATGGAGTTAGTGAGCTTAATGTAAAACCACACCTTTTCCTGCAGTAAAAGCATAGCCCCTATATCGTAGCTGAGGTTGCCTAGCATGTTTACCCATAAACGCAGCTAAACTCTGTTTTCTCTGGCTAAAGAAATTCAGAGCATCTCATTTCTGCTGTTCCTCCCACACCAAAGTGACTGTTTTAAGCATTGCTGTGGGCTGTGATGAAAATCAGTGATTTTTTTTAGTACCATTTTTTTTTCATTTGAAATATGCTTATAGCAAATTTTGTGATAATTCAAACCAAGGGGCTGTCAGAGGGATTCTCCCCTTTCCCATTATGTCAGCAATGTATCTTTTTCATACTCTGTCCTTCTGGGGAGGGGTGTACTAACCCATCCCATAAGAGGGGGAGCCCCCAGTTTCCTCAGCAGCCAGAAAGGCCCCTCCCCAGCAGACAGGCTGTATCTCCCTGGCAGAAAGTCAGAGTTAAAAGCCCAACAGAGGCATCAGCAAGGAGCAGGACCACAGGGAGGGAGATTTACTTCCGGATCCCACTAGGAGGGTTGTAGAGCCAGAAGGCGTAACTGTGAGGAGGTGGTAACGTGTTCGGGGTAGGGCATTGCTGCAAAGGACTGGCCGCAGCCCAGTGTACTTGTGCAAGGAGCCACAGCCCAGGGGCTGTTGGACTTGGAAGCAGAGTAACATCACTTCGGAAGGACCCAGGCCTTGCCTAGCACGGCTGTAGACTTCACAGTGACCCCTCAGGGTCTGCATTGCCCAATAAGGGATTGATACACTCCTTTCGGGAAAGGACCCAAAGCGCTACCTATCACACCCGCCACCTCTCACAGTTTACCAAAACACAGTTTTGTGAGCACCTCTCACTTGGCAGTCATGGTTTGATGGTTTTGATCAATTCAACTCTTTAGGCTTGGAGGTGGCAGTGTCACAGACCTGATGTGACACCCCGCCATCGCCATGACCATCCTTACAGTGTAATTGCGTGTTGTTTGATTCAAAGGTGGTCACGTAAAATGGTTTGGGACTCCTCACGTCATACCCTAAACTGTTACAGTGACGCGTTTGGTGCAATCACATGTATGGCTATGAGGGTTCACTCTGTGATGTTCCTCAAGATGTGTCCTCATGGCTTAAAACAGGTCAGCAACCTCCAGCACCTGTGCCACGAGTGGTACGCGTCAATTCGGAGCAGTACGTAGGAGTCCTCTCAGACAGTGGTTCAAAGAGCAACCACAGAGTTAGAATTCATATGCAAACTTGACACCATCTACTTGGGTTTGAATAGAGACGTGAACTGGCTTTCTCATTACAAACATTAGTCTTTAAAAATGCCACAGGACTCCTTGTTTTTTCATTACAAATGATAATTCTCATCTCTCTCACTCTTATCACTTTCTGATATGTTGTTTCACCCTGTTTGACTCTGTACAACTTGTTTGATTTGCTGAAATAATCTGACCAGATGCAGTAAAGTGTAATCACAGGATTTAACTTTCTCTCCCATACTGTTAAGTTTTCCATTTTCTAGCATCTGATGAAGTGGGACAGCACCCATGAAAGCTCATGCAAAAAATAAATTTATTAGTCTTTAAAAGTGCCACAGAACACCTTTTATGTTTTTATTAGTTTTCTGAAGCTGGTTTCAGACTCAACACTGATTTTGCATTATACAAAATGACAGCAACTACAAAGGGTGACTTCATGAACGCCACTGCTATTTCCTCCACATCTGCACAGTTCAAGACCAGCATTTACTAATTTACAAGGTTAGCATGGGGATATCATCAGGAGTAAGAGTTTGTGAACCAAATACAAGGGGATTTTGCAGTGCTCCAAGTCACTCTTTTGCAATTCTCCCCTTGATCACCTGAGACAATATTGACCTGAACAGTTGAACAACGCTGTGATCATAGTCCAAAGGGGCAGCCATGTTAGTCTAGTTCAGTAAAACAAGCAAATGAGGAGTTCTGTGTCACTTAAAGACTAACAAATATATTTATTCCATGAGCTTTTGTGGGAGAAAAATAAATCCCACTTCCTCAGATGCTTTGAAGATTCTTTAAAGTGTTTGATAAAGTGGGATTTTCTCCCACGATACCTCATGCAATAAATATATTTGTTAGTCTTTCAGTGACACAGGAGTCCATGTTCGTTTGTTTTACTGTGATCATAGGCACTTACTTCAGAATCACACATTTTGATGTCTCCAGGTCACAGTTTCAGAGTGGAGATTTTAAAAACTCTGCTCTTTTTTTGTTAGCATGTCCTAAAGTTTGCATAATCTTTCCTATTGGCAGGTGCTAAGTGATAGTCAGTATGGATTTACCAAGAACAAATTGTGTCAAACCAACCTGATAGCTTTCTGTGACAGGGTAACAAGGCTTGTGGATAGAGGGGAAGCATTAGATATGGTGTAGCTAGCCTTCAATAAGGCTTTTGATATAGTCTCGCATCACCTTCCCATTAACAAACTAGGGAAATACAACCTAGATGGAGCTACTATAAGATGGGTACATAACTGGTTGGATAACCACTCCCAGAGAGTGGTAATCAACGGTTCACAATCATGCTAGAAGGGCACAACAAGCAGGGTATTCTGGTCTGCTTCTGTTCAATATTTTCATCAATGATTTAGATGACGGCATAGACCAGGGTGTCAAATTCACAGCCCTCGGGCCGCGTCTGGCCCCTCCAAGGGCACTGATCTGGCCCGCTAATCTGCTGCCTGGACTGGGCCTGGGAACTCCCTGCAGCAGCAGCAGCGAACGGCAAAGACAAGCTGCTGCCAGCGGAGCAGGGCTAAGCATGATCTGAGTCAGAGCACGGGAAAACAAAGCAAGTGCTCCAGCCAATCCCGGCTCAGCTCTGCTGTGGTCTGCCAACCCATCAGACTCTCAGTCACAGCAGGCTGGCCTGGGCTCCTGGAGAGCCGCCACTCCGCCCCCACCCCAACTGTTCACTGTCAGCCACCATGCTAATTTGACTGACAGGACGTTGTACAAATCACAAATAAGTAGCAGGGGCCCATGCGGGAATGAGCCAATCAAAGGCCAGCCAGGACTGAGCCCAACCAAAGACCAGAATGCTGAATGACTGACAGTGAGTGGGTGGGAAGGGGGGAGGCAGGAGCCCACTCTGCCTGTGACTGTGACTGTGACAGACTAATTGCCTGCCACCACATGGTAGGGAAAGTGGAAAGTGAAGAGATGTCCGGGAGCTGCCCAGCAGGAGAGGGTCTGGGAGCCAGTGTGGGGAAGGGGAGCCCACTGGGCAGGGAAAAGGGAAGGTGTCTGAGCCTGCATGGTTGGGGAGGGGAAAGAAGAGCCCATGTCACTCTGAATGTGGCAGGGGAAAGGGTTGGGGAGCCTGTGCTGACACATGGCCCGCAACAGGTGTCCTGCCCTCCAATGTGGCGCCCCACACACTGAAATGTGTTTGACACCCCGGCATAGATAGTACATTATAAAGTTTGCCAATGACACCACACCGAGAGGGGTTGCAAGTACTTTGGAGCATAGGATCACAATTCAAAATGATTTGGACAAAAACTGGTGAAATGATCTGAGGCAAAGAGAATGAAATTCAGTACTCCACTTGGTAAGAAAAATCCATTGCACACGTACAAAATAGGCAATGACTGCCTAGGAAGGAGTACTGCGGAAAGGGGTCTAGGTGTCATATGGTAGCAACAAGCTCAATATGAATCGATAGTTTAACGTTTCTGCAAGAAAAACAAACACCGTTTTGGGATGTATTAACAGGAGTATTGTAGGCAAGACGCGAGAGTAATTCTTCCACACCACTCCATGCTCATTGGGCCGCAACTGGAATACCGTGTCCAGTTTTGGGCACCACATTTCATGGAAATGTGGACTAACTGGAGAAAGTCCAGCAAAGAGCATCAAAAATGATTAAAGGTCTGGATCTCTTCACTTATGAGGGAAGATTGAAAGAGCTGAGTTTGTTTAGTCCAGAAAAGAGGAGGCTGAGAGGGGACATGATAACAGTGTTCAAGTATCTAAAAGGTTGTTAGGATGTAGAGGGAGAAAAACTGTTCTCCTCAACTATTGATGACAAGACAAGAAGCAAGGGCCTTAAATTACAGCAAGGGAGGTTTAGGTTGGACGTTAGAAAAAATTCCTAACTGTCCGGGTGATTAACCACTGGAATAAGTTGCAAGTTGTGGAATCTCCAAGATGGGAAGTTTTTAAGAGCAGGATAGACAAGCACCTGCCATGAGTGCAAGGGACCGGATTCAATGACCTCTCACCACCATCTACTGAACTGTGAGAAGAAACGGGCATGAGGGATTTGTGCCCAAAGGGGAACTTGGTGAGTCTGTCTCTTTGTTACGGAAGGAACAAAAGAAGTGAGATGAAACGCTCCAGGTTTCTTTGGAGAAGGAAAGGTGATGGAGCTTAGGCCAGCTTATAAGTAAAAGTGCTAAAGCTGCAGTTCCCAACCATTTCCTTTATGCGGCTCACTACGTCTTCAACGAAAGCTTTGTGATCACCATGTAAGCAAGCCATTTAAAACATTTTAACATAGTCTATGGTTAACAGGAATCAAACATGTATAGTACTAAAAATGCAGCCACTTCTACTAATTAATTATGCTCACCCACAAATATATTGCACTCATCACAGTACATTTACCTGCAGTAGGCCTACCAGCAGGGCCATCCGTGGGGAACAAGCGGCCTCCAGATTGCTGCCCCCAGGCCCTGTTCATCACTGAGGAGGGGCCAGGGCCACTGTCCACCCTCCCTCAGCTCCTTGCAGCGTTCCAGCCCTATAGAGCCTCGGCCACATGCTGGTCCACCCTAGCCCCTGGGATAGACCAGCCGCCTGGGAATGGGGCAGGCCGGAGCGCTGCGCCGAGCGGCTTAGAGAGGAAGGGTGACCTCTGGCCTGTGGCCCCGACTCCCTCACCACTGAACATTAATGGCCAGCATTGGGCATCATGGCTGCCCTGCTGCCATTCCGGTCAGCATGGGGGTGCCAAAACTAAGCAGCCCACCCCAATGGGACCCCTCTAATCCAGCCCTAGTGCAGGCCAGCCTGGCTCCCCCTACAGCCCCTCAGCAGGGCCCAGCTTGCACAGGTCCCCTCTCCATGGGGCATGGGGCTGATGTCCCCCCACATCCTCTGTGAGGGGGGCTGTCAGGCATGGGGTGGGTTAAGGGAGCACAAATGCAGGCTTGCTCCCACCCCATCGTGCCCCCGCCAGTCCAATTGGCCCCGGGCTCAAACCCCCCCCCCCCCAAGGATAGCCCTGCTTACCCCTGGGAAAAAGATAACACTTACCTAATGAGGAGGCTGATGTTGTTTTGCAGATGTCAAGAGAATGTTATATTACACAAGGTTGTCTGTGAAGCAAATGACATTGCAAATAATAATGTAATACCAAATATGATACATAAGAGGTACACAGGATTATATTATTACATTATCTTTTTATTTTCCTCCCACAAACTACCTGCTGTATCTTCATGAACCACCAATGGTCCACGGCCCACACGGTGGGAACCACTGTGCTAGAAAACATCAGCTACTGTGTATGGCCTATGTCTTCACTGCAAAACAGATATTATACACCAAGGTGACTAATTCCATGGAAAATCCTAGTGGAATTGAGGTCCAGGTCCTTTTACTTCAATAGAGATAGCAGAAGTCACCCTTGTTGTAGCCTAAAATTTGGCATTCTGGTGTGTAGCCCAAATGTAACAGTACTAGTACTCAGCCACTCTGCGTGTTCAGCCACGGCTAACTGTAAACAAATCACATAGGAAAAGAAATCTTAGGTCTTAAACAGCAAGCTCAGGCAGCTCTTACGTTTTCAGTTTTGTTAAAACTTTAAAAATGTAACGTTTCACAAAAAAAAGAGTTCAATAAGCCAACCTTGAAGTGCCCAACATTTAAATTTTATTATTGTTATAACCAAAAATTATTTAATAATAAAAAATACTTTGTAACATTATTTTTAAAGAGGGTTTTTAACCCACTAAATATTATTCTCAGTTATATGCTTTGTTCAAACGAGAAGGATTTTTGCCCAAAGAAAAGCTAGCCATTAAATGCCCAAGCTGCTGGATGGAAGGAAGACTCCCAAATGCCTGGCTGTTAATTCCTCAAAACCATTTCAAACTTGGGTTAATATAAGTGTTTAAAATGCTCTAACCTGAATGCTATAGCACATTTATGTTTGCTTAAAATCCAATAAAAAAGGAATTTTAGGTAAATGCACTGTACCTTGCGTCAATCATTTAGCACATAAACAATCTGAGTCTTCAATAATTTATTACTAACATCACCTAAAAAGCCCAGTTAAGTTACCATTATCTGCATACTAATAACACTGGGTAACAGTTGGCAAATCAGCCAGGAGCAGTGTAGAGAAAGGGATGACTGATACAACTATTTTGTTTGTTGATTTGCTGTGCAGAAGGGAAGAACTGTACAGCATGGTAGTAACCTGTAATTTCCCTGTGTCATAGTCTTCAGATCAGTTTACAATGAAAAGCAAAAGCAGCTGTCAAACCGAGGCAGATCACAGAGAATGGAAAAAACAACACTGTGCTCTCAACACCATGTCAAAAAAACAAAGAAGGGGTCAAAGAAGGAACCTGACTTGTATTCTTCTAATAATAATACTAGAAGGAAAAATCCACTTGAGCTTTTATTTCCTTTGGGCTCTTTTGGGCAGTTTCTAGACAGTCCCTTGCTTAAAACACTGAGTAATTTGCAGAAGTCCCACACACAGCCCCATAATAAACACCACAATTAAAAAAACCACTGGACCCTGAGGCAGTAACCAACAAGAAATGAAGCAGGGAAATATTAAAACCCGTCAACTCAAACCACCGTAGGGTAGCAGGAAAATTGGTTAGCTTAATAAATCAGATTGCAGCCTTAAAATGGTTGGTAAAAATAGGTGGAACGCACAGTCTTACTCCAGCCAATATGGCAGTAACCACACTATTCTTTCAGGGCCAAAATATGGGTGAGACCCATGGGTCCCCAGATGTTTTGGCTCAAGGAGTCCCACTTCTAAATCTCTTGTTGCCTACTATACTTTTTCCTTGGCTTAGGTTTTCCTTCCTGCCTAAGTCATTTTCCAAACACCGTTCTCCCTCCTTTTGCTTCTTCTTTCTTTATTCCCCCATCCCAAAAGCAGTATAAATATCCAAAAAAAGACAAAAGCCAGCCTAAACAAAAACTAATTGCAAAGGGATTTAAATAAATGTGTTAAATGTTCCAGAGCATGTGTGCATGCATGCATGGGCTCTAAACTTTATAAAAATATTGTAGGTAAAATAACTCATTTGTACCAATCATTAAGCAGACATAATTTATTCCTTGCTGCTTACAGAAAAACCGAGTTAAGTTACCACTGGATTTGTTCTAAAAACCCTGGATAACACTGTCTCCCCAACCTGGACCTCATGGACTTTCCCAGCTGGAGGGACACATCCTCCCATGACCTGTAGAATAAAGGAGTTGATACAAAGGAGCACATGATTCACCCAAAAATGGTGAAATAGATTAGTGAAAAGTTGGCAACCCAGCAGGGGGAACATGAGAGACCATGTAAATAATTCAGAGACTTTAAGAAGGAATTAGCAAAATTACTGAAGAAAACAACTTTTTCCAGGCCTAGGTAATGTTTCTGTGGGGTTTATTGCACTTGCAAATTCTCAGCTAGGTAAGAGCTAAGTTCTGATAGAAGCTTTTCTCACACTCCTGGCGTCTCTGAGAGTTGTGGATCCTCTGATGTCTAATAAGGTTTGAACTGTGAGTGAAGGTTTTCCCACACTCACAGCATTCATAAGGTTTGGCCCCCATGTGTATTCTCTGATGTTTCGTAAGTGATGAACTGTCAATGAATTTTTTCCCACATTCACAGCACCCGTAGGGTCTTTCCCCTGTGTGGATTCTCTGATGTGTAATAAGGTTTGAGCGCCAAGTGAAGCTTTTCCCACATTCAATGCAATCATAGGGTCTTTCCCCTGTGTGGATTCTCTGGTGTTTAATAAGGCATGATTTCTGAGTGAAGTTCTTCCCGCACGCATAGCATTCATGGGGTCTCTCTCCGGTGTGGATTCTTTGATGTTTCATAAGTGCTGAGCTATCCGTGAAGCTTTTCCTGCACTTGCAACATTCGTAGGGTCTCTCTCCTGTGTGGATTCTCCGATGTTTAATAAGGTCTGAGCTGTCAGTAAAGCTTTTTCTGCACTCACAGCATTCATAGGGTCTTTCCCCTGTATGAATCCTCTGATGTTTAATAAGGAGAGAGCTGTCGGTGAAGCTTTTCCTGCACTCGCTGCATTCATAGGGTCTTTCTCCCGTGTGGATTCTCAGATGTGTAATGAGCTTTGAGCTGCGAGTGAAGGTCTTCTGGCACTCGCTGCATTCAAACGGTCTGTCTCCCACATGGATTCTCTGATGCTTCTTAAGCGATGAGCTGTCGATGAATTTTTTCCCACACTCGGTGCATCCGTAGGGTCTCTCTCCCGTGTGAATTCTCTGATGGACAACAAGGTTTGAGCGCCTGGTGAAGCTTTCTCCACACTCAGCACATCCGTAGGACCGGGCCCCAGTGTGGATTCTCTGATGTCTCATAAGGTCTGAACTTTGAGTGAATGTTTTCCCGCACTCGCAACATTCATGGGGCCTCTCTCCCGTATGGATTCTCTGGTGTTTAATTAGGGATGATCGCTGCGTGAAACTCTTCCCACACTCACCGCACTCATAGGGTCTCTCTCCTGTGTGGATCCGCTGATGTGTAATAAGGTCTGAGCTCTGAGTGAAGCTTTTCCCGCACTCACAGCATTCATGGGGTCTCTCCCCTGCATGGAATTTTTGATGTTTTATAAGGCCTGAGCTGTCGGTGAAGTTTTTCCCACACTCACTGCATTCATAAGGTCTCTCTCCTGTGTGGATTCTCTGATGCGTGATCAGGTCTGATCGCTGAATGAAGCTTCTCGCACACTCACAGCACTGATAGGGTCTTTCCCCTGTGTGGATTCTCTGATGCTTAATAAGCACTGAACGGCTACTGAACGTTTTCCCACACTCAGAGCATGCGTTGCTTCTCTCTTGTGCATGGATTCTATGCTGGGCTGTGGTTTCCTGGAGGGATTTATGACATCTCAGACTATTAATGGATTTACTTATTTTCTCTCTTGGCTTTTTTCCCTGCCTCCTCTTTGGCATCTGCTTTCTCTCACAACATTCTTCCCGCTCATGACTCCTGGTAATGGCCTCTTCAGATATTTGCAATAATGCCTTATGTGTTTCCACTTGCTCAGCATCTTCCTGCTGGGTTTTCTCCTCCTCATTCATACTCCACATCCTACCACCTGTTGGGAGAAACAGGAAAAGGAAAGGGAAGACCAAAGTATGTTAGAAATTGGCTACAGTGGAAGAGGTAATGCTCAAAGCTCCTTGTGTTCTGGCAATCTCAAATCTTTAGTGATTCAAGGAAACTGCTCACGTGCTTTAAATTCAGCACGTACTTTGGCAGATTCAAACTGGTAGCCTTGGATTGATTAGAGTTTTATTGGTAAACACCAATTTCACTGTAAGCACACAAATCGACCCAAAATATGTCCGTCAATAATCATATTTTCAGATAGGCAAAGTAAGAAAGGTGCTGCTTGAGAACTTAGGCTTTGGCTTAAGGGTACTCATTCTGTGTATTGTGATGATGTTTGTTTGTTTTGACAGTTATAAAAATGTACCTGTTTGAATCTCTACTTCTACTGCCATTAAATCCGTATTGTCTAACATCTCCCTCCATAACTTCCTGCAAATGAACATTTAATTAATAGGATAAAACTAGCTGTAACCCATCAAAAATGATGGGGGAAAATCAAAAACAAATTTATGAAATACTTATTTATTTTAATCAATTAATGGCTCTTTAATTACTGCATCTTTTCCAAAATTTCTACGGTCTGCTAAAACTCTTCCTTGGTAGTTTGTATCCTTCATGCAAACTTTCAGATTTTCATGGTTTCCTCCCTGAGTGAGCAACATATAAAATTGTCTGAAGAGTCAGCATGAAATATTGGAAACAGCTGAAAGCATAGCTGAGGGCTTTATAATTTTGACAAGTTCCAATGGGGCAGCTGTGTGAACACTGTGAGCCATCCCTGGGGTCCACTGTCTGTCACTGTCCAATTTTTAAATTCTCAGCCATTTTGCCTTTATGAATTACAATGAGGTGTGCAGCTACAATAAGGTATGTGTCTGTGCCATGCCAAGACTCCTAGGCCATTGTGATGTCAGAGATGACTCAACCAATTGTTCCCAAGGAAGCGGTCACATGGTATACTTCACATCACTCATGCAAATCAGGAGAGTTGATGATACAAAATAAAAATTGAATTCCACCAAGCCTACAAGTTGGCGACCTAAGGTAAAGCGTCCTCAATGAATTCCTATTCATCTGTGTTTATCTATTCTTGTACTGTTATACTTTAATGTATTTTAATTTCTGTTTTGTTCATCAGATACTAGTCTAGACCCATCAGTTTTCAGAATAGTTTAGAATTAAATGGGAAGCACTTAAAGTTTGCTTTCATCTTGATCCCTGATGCCTTCTTCCTATCCTCTCCTAAGTGTGTTCGGTTCAGTAACCATTCTGGCTGTGAGTTCTCCTCACAGATCTCAAATTTTAGACTGAAACAGAAGTCTTTAATCCAGAGATCTTGTTCTGACTACAACTTTGTATCTCACTGACTCAAAAGCTCTCGTCTTGCAGGTTTGCTTGCAAAGTTGGTCTCAGTATCTAAGTAGCGTGTTTTCAACTTAAAAATAAATAGCTAATATTGTGTTGATGAACATGGAGGTATAATGCTCAAATACTCTAAGACAGAACAATAAATGAACACCAACCCTACAAGCTCTATGATGTTTCAGTTGGCTCCTATCATTTAATCAGTTACTGATCCAGGAGACCTTCCCTCTTACCCCATGACTGTGTACTTCGGCCAAGTGCCTTTGGTGAAGGACCTTGTAGTTAGACTTTCAGAAAGTCTGACACAATATCCACTGATCACACTTGTCCACATGCCTGTTGATCCCCTCAAAGAATGCTGATAGATAATGAATTGAAAGCATGTTTCACCAAAAACCACGTCGACTCTTTCCCAACAAATCATGTTCATTTATATGTCTGATAATTCTGTTCTTTACTAGCATTTCGACCAATTTGCCTAGTACTAAAGTTACACTTACTGGTCTTTAAATGCCTGGATTGCCCCTGGAGCTTTTTTAAAAATTAGCTATCCTCCAGCTATCTGATACAGAAGCACAGTTAGCAATTCTGCAATTTTCACATGTGTCTTCCTTCAGAATTCTTGGGCGAATGGTATTTAGTCCTGGTGACTTATTACAGGTTAATGCGTCAATTTGCTCCTAAACTTCCTCTGCCAACACCTCAACCTGGATGAAAACAACGAGAGTCCTGTGGCACCTTAAAGACTAACAATTTTCTGCCCCAGAAAAAGACCCACCCCCCGGGGCCTGATCCGATCCTGGGACCTCGAGCAGGTCCTGGATCAGGATCCTGCTGCCAACAGCTGGCAGCTCAACCCCAGATCCGTGACTGGGGGAAGGTGGCCGTCACCACAGGCGGCCTGGCTCGGGATCCCCAGCCATTTTAAGCTCCCTGAGCATTTCACAGTTACTATCACCATCCTGGTCAATAAAAAAAAATGCTAGAGTGATGGAACTAAATCTGGAACTGAAATTCCCCAATTTCTTTCCCACAGATGTGAGAGGATCAATTCTGCCTGTACATGCCATGAAAACACTCAGGGGGAAGGAAGTTCGAGGAGGGAGCTACTGCCAGGTGTCATTCAGAATGGGCAGGAAGTCACAAGTGATATCTGCTCTCCAGCTACAAACCTGCTGGTGAAGAGTCTGACGAAGTGGGATATTCTCCCACGAAAGCTCATGCGATAAATAAATCTATTAGTTTTTAAGTGCCACAAGACTCCTTGCTTTTTTTTACCTGCTGGTGAGAATCCTGAACTCGGAGATCTCATGAGGTCGTTGTTGGGAATGCCAGCTGTCTCTCTCACACGCCAACAGTTTCTGAATTGATGTAATGACTCCTCTCCTGTCCCCATGCTTTTCAGGATCTCTCTTTCTTCTGACTCATGGAGATCTGAGGCTGCCGGCTTTTTGTATTGCTCCCAATCGGACACTCCATCAGGTGCAAAAATTGGAAACTCTGCATAGAGAAAGGAAATCAAAGGGGTTCATGGGAGGTTTATCACACACAAAATATTTTATTTAAACCACAGTTCATTTTAAAGAAGCAAGCTGTTAAGGCTAGCTACCGTAATGCTCAAATGTGTAAAACGCTCTGCTTGAAGAGGGATTTAACTAACCCTATCTCTGCTGGGAAAACGCATGGCTTGACAACCATCATCAAAGAAGGTCCTAAAACACACAAACTGTAACTCCATGAGCAAGAAAGTGAAGATTGCAGTCAGCAAGGAAACCACCTGCTTCCTTTGGAAGAAGAGGAGGCCAGGGAAAAAGAGAGATTCATAGGGAAGATGGGAACAGTGAGCGCGGGTTAGCTGGGTTGAGGCCAGGAATGGAGAATAGCTACCATGCTCGGGCAAGGCCCAGCCGGAGGGCCGGATCAAAGGCTCCTGCAAGCAGCATACAGCCTGCAGGCCATAGCTTTCCCACCTCTGGCTAAGAGTCAGCAAATAAAATGAACAAAGGGAAGTATTTCATCACAAAATACACGGTTTCCCTGTGGAGCTCTTTCCCAAAGGACACCGAGAATGTCAAGAGAAAAACAGGGGTTCCAGAAGCAGCTAGATAAGTTCCTGCACAACAGGTCCATCATTGTCTATTAGCCAGGATGGGCAGGGATATAAAATGATGCTCTGACGTGTCTCTAGCCTCTGTATGTCAGATCCTGGAAACGGACAATGGGATGGATCACTTGATGGTTTCCTGTTCTGTTCACTCCCGCTGAAGCCCCTAGCATTGGCCACTGTCGGAAGACAGGACATGGCTAGATGGACCATTGGTCTGCCCCAATATGGCTGTTCTTATACAATAGTTTGCAAGTCCATGATGGTTAGCATGACTCTGTCTTTGAGTGCAGGCTAAGTGATGGCAGCTTGTTTGCTACACAAGACCTAAACCCAAGTTGTGCCTTTAGCAAAGAGAAGATGTTCAACTTTGCTCTGTTCCCAGAGTGCTCTGTAAGGGGGAGGGCAGAGCATCAGGACAGAATCGAGGTTGCTCTGTAGGGGTGACATGAGTCTGAACTCTTCGTTTCCCCTGCTAGTAGTTACGGAGGAGACAAGAGTCCTCACCCAGCGAGGTGACGTTCTCATGGTTCTCCTGCGTCACATCTCTGTAGAGGGCTCTCTGATGGGGGTCCAACAGAGCCCACTCCTCCTTGGTGAAATACACAGCCACTTCCTCAAAGGTCACCGGCCTCTGAAAAAGCAAGAGTCCAACACTCAGCACCTGCTGCCCCACGAAGAACCCCACTAGGGGAGCAGGGCCAATCTAACAGACACACATTTGGTGGATTCCCATCCAGAAACTCCTCAGATCATCCAGGAGACATGGGATGAAGAGAGCTAGAGGCAGCCCATGAATCCTTCCCAACAGAAAGGTCTTCACTATCATCACATGCTGACTTGCCAGAGGCTGATACACGAGATGGTGCCACCAGCAAGTTCTAGGGAGAGTTCCCACTTGTAGGAATCCCAATATTCTCTCCACTGTCGACAGCAGGATGTCAAGCAGTGAAGAAATTTCCCTACCACCTCTGGTCAGTTTTGTCACATGGGGCCACACTTCAGTACTGGGACTGTAGGACAGGGGTCTCAAACTCAAACCACCATGAGGACCAGTATGTTAGCCCAAGGGCCACACCACTGTAACCTTTTCATACAATGATATTGCAAGTATTGGTAACAATAGTGTCGTTGCGAGCCACAGGAAATAGCTTTAAGGGCCGCATGCGGCCCACAGGCCACATGTTTGCGACCCCTGCCCTAGGAAGTTTTCCCAGCTTAGACAGGTTTGTTCCCTGTTCCACAAATAGGGGAATTTCCTCACCCAGCTCCACATTAGTAGATGTCAGGTCCCAGATTTAACCAACCCCAGCAGGTTCATCACATCTTGTCGCCTCCGTTTCTTCGCCCTGTGCAATTCCTGCACCCTCAGATCAAACTGTCTGCACGATCCCACCTCTTATGTACTGACTGATCACTTGTACCGCTACAGCAGTGGTTCCCAACCTTTTCTCTGCTGTGGAACACCTTGATACCTTTAATTCTTTTGAGGCACACGTCACATAGTCTCCAAATAAATTCATGAATATTCATGGGCCAACCGAGAACTCTGAGTAGTTTTTCAAAAAATTCCATGGCACACCTGCTTAGGCGTGCCGGCACAACCATGTGCCATGGCACACTGGTTGGGAAACACTGGTCTACAGGAACCCGCCAGCACTTTCCTCCTAATCCCCACCTGTGTCAGCTCTGCTGCAGCCACATCCCTTCCCCGAGCAGGGGGGGAGAATCTGGAGTGACACGTGGACACGGTTCTGCAGCCTGCCAGGGAGACAAGCGTTATTAGGTGAGTTCAGGATAGACTGTAGGTCGTTTCACATCACGCTTCTCACTGGCTCTTTCTCTGCAGGGACATTCTAGACCAGGGGTGAGCAAACTTTTTATATGGGGGGCCAAATGGCAGCTGAAAATTTTTTGGAGGGCTGAACAACAATATTCAGTGGATTTTCTTGGAACAGCAATGCCATCAAATTTGCACACAAATTCCAATTCTGCAGCTTCTCTTTGAGGCCTTGAATTGTTATTCTTTAAAAGTGCCACAGGACTCCTTGTTTGTTTTGCTGAACTAGACTAACACGGCTGCCCCTTTGGAACTTAAAAAGGCAAACTAATAGGGTTGACATAGTTTTTCAGATCAGGTTCTCAAATGAGCACCAGTAGAAATGTTTTGGTACTCTGATACCGGATGGATATTCACAGACCCATTTTTGTGGATTCCATCCTGGATGTGCATGGAAATAAATAAAAATCTACCACCCCAACAGTAGGAACAGTGGAGTGGCTGTTATTCTCATCAATTTCACCGCTCTTCTAGAATAGTGAAATTGACAAGGGGTCGTTAATTTTACAGCCAGGCTACAGAACCAAAATTGACAAGTGTAGGGAGAATCAATTTTAAGACCAATTCGGAAAAGAAAAGGAAAAAGATAGAAATTGGCCAGATAACTGTTAAAATGTTTGTTACAAATAAAGCACTAAAAAGTACTTTGTTTTCTGGAAATCCCGCTTTGTCAGACACTTGAAGATGGGGAACTTTCTCCTTCTAATATGCTGTTCTCCACTGTTTGAATCTAAACAGCTGGTTTGATTTGCTGTAACAGTCTGAGCTGATCCTTTGACTTACACTTCCCCGCATTTATTTTCCTCCCATTCTGTAAGTTCCCCCATCTTCGAAGCAACTGACAAAGTGGGATTTTCTCCCATGAAAGCTCATGCAATAAATAAATTTATTAGTCTTTAAAAGTGCCACCAAGCTCCTTGTTTGTTTTCCTGAATTAGACTGACACGCTACTCCTTTGGAACACACATGCAAATTCGGGCAGCCTCAGTAGGTGTTTTATTCTTGTTTCTTAGTAAACGTAAGGAAAGAGAAACAGCGAGTGACCAGGTCTACACTGGCCGTGACATTCAGAGGCAGTTGAAGGGAGACACACAAGCTACGTAAAATAACTTGCGTATCTCCTTTTGACTCCCTAACACGTGCTTACCGTGGCATCTCCACTCTGCTGAGTCGAAAGGAGATGCCCTCCCTTGACTCAAGCGAGACTTACCAAATTGACTTTCTGAGCAATTGGGTGAGTCTTCACTGACTGCTCAATCAATCTGGAAAGATCAAACTGACAGTGGCGTCAGCAGAGTCTTGGCCAGAACCACGCGGACATGCACAAGAGCAGCTCCCTCTGTTCGCCGTGAACCTCCACAGCCAGTCTGCATGCAGTGTACAGCCCCCAACGCTCAGCCAGAGTCGGTCTATTGGCCAGACACCTGGGCTTCTTCCCTTCTTACATCTGACACCCTGATATTTTGTCCCTGTCTTGTCCTTTTTTGCACCAATCATGGCACTGTTCCTCTCCCCAAAGAGAAACGCACCCGTGAGATCAGGATTTGCTCTGAATCCCACATCTGAGGTCCGAACAGGAGTGACTCTGTCAATCACGCGGCTCACCCTGCTTCACGCTGTTCCACAGCTTTCAGGAGCACACTAGGGCTACAGGCCACGACACTATCATGGTTATGGGTCTGATATCCCCCCCACGACCCATCAGGGACAGACACGTACCTGTGTCACTCCCCAGCTCCAGTTGCAGGGTCTCTAGGGGAAGGAAAACACGACAGAGGTGAGAATTCAGGCCTCCACATTCATGGGAATTTTCCTGTTGGTTTTAATGTCACTGCTTTTAAGTATGGGATGGTGAGGCAAATTGAGGCTAGTAAGACAGTCACAGCAGATGGAGCCAGCCCCTCAGGGGAACTGAAACTTGCGGACAAAGGCTGTGAAACAGGGCTCAGGGGCTGTGACAGCTTTAGAGATCACGATCCCTCCCCAGCTCTAGCAACAGGAGACACCACCCACCAGTGGTGCAGCTGGGGTGTCTGGCACCCCGGGATCAAGCCCACATTTGGGCTCCCCCAATTGCTCCACACCTTGCAGCCCCCCCCGGGCCCAATGCCCAGGGTCTTCAACCCCTGTCGCTACGCCACTGCCAACCCCAGCCTCCCATTCACCTTTGAATCCCAGCAGCACCTCCTGCAGGATGGCACTTTTCAGAGAGAAATCGCTGAGTCTGTTCTCCAGGTCCACAAAGTCCAGCTCTGGCTTCTCAGATGTGCCGTCCACCCTGGTAGGGAAAGGAGGACAGGTGAGAAATGGGCCTGATCCCCACCTCTTAGTGCAGCAACCCCCACACTCCAGAAAACCTGGATCTGAGCTTTGTAGCTTGTGATGGTCGCTGTTGTGGGGAGTCACCTGCCCTCCATGCTGGACTCTCCATGGGCCCTAGAGATGGGATATGGGGAAACACTCGGGCAAGGAACAGTGACAGGCTCAGCTTTCTGTGGGATATTTTGCTTTTGTGGGGAGCAAAACCACCCCCTGTATTGAGATATTCCAGGATTATTAGATGTGGATTATCCCTATCTGTATTTGGGTATTCCAGTAACGAGGGCACCAGCACTGGAGATATGTGGAAAGGGAGGAAACAAACCAAAGAACAGGAGTGTCCAACTTGCTCACTGTGCCCACGGAGACAGCCTAGGTCTTCAGCAGGGAATGACCACAGGCCCTTAATCATCAAAAGCCCCGAGGCCTCCAGCTGTCAGAGTCACCCTGTGGTGTTACTCTCTCGGTGGACAGGACCCCATTCTGCTGTCTGTTAATTTAAGACTCCGTATCCCCTGCCATTCACAGAGTTTGCCCACTGCTTTCAGAGGAACACCAGGGCACCAAGAACAAGGGGAGATGCTTCCCGTGGTACAGGAAATGAAGTTTTAATTTCTATTATTCATTAAGTTCATTATTGTCCCAATCAGTATCATTTAGTGTGTAAATGACCACTTCACATGCAAACCCCCGTATGGCCCCTTTCTTCCTATCCTTTGATTCCCTTCCTTCCTTCACCTCCTTTCTCTAGTTATCTTGTTTCTTTGTCTTTGTGTCTCGCCTCTGTTCTTCCCTCCCTACAGCAGCCCCCTATTCCCGCCCGCAAAGGGTTCACTTCTTCCCATTCCACGTACACACGATCATCAACAAACGTGGAATAAAACGAACAAGGAGTCCTGTGGCACTTTTAAAAGCTAATGAATTTAGTTATCACATGAGCTTTTGTGGAAGAAAATCATGCTGTAATTTCTCAAGATCCCCATCTTCAAGGCATCTGAAATGAGATTTTCTCCCACGAAAGCTCAAGCAATAAATAAAATCTGTTAGTCTTTACAAGGGCCACAGGACTCCTTGTTCGTTTTGCTGAACTAGACTAACACAGTTCCCCCTCTGGAACTTGTCAAAACATTGAATGTAGACATTACATTCTCGCCATTTCAGCGGACGCGCCAATCAGATTAACAGAGGAGGAGGCTGTTCAC
This sequence comes from Podocnemis expansa, assembly GCA_007922195.1. Lineage (NCBI taxonomy): Eukaryota > Metazoa > Chordata > Testudines > Podocnemididae > Podocnemis > Podocnemis expansa. Next base: position 1,607,929 of record ML682121.1, on the reverse strand, counting down.
ACTGCTCTGAGACGCCGTTTCAGGCTGTTGGAAGACACCTAAAGAAAACATTGTCTCCGTTTCCATTTAGGAGGGGTTCTTTGTAACCAGGATAGATAGAAACTTAGGTCTTGTCTACATTAGAGGGTTTTATAAAAAAAAAAAAAAAAAAAGGCAATTTTTGCTGGTGGACATGCTGTACTCCCCCCATTCACCCACCCACCAAGGTGCCCTGTTTTTCTGACACAATAAAACCAGCTAGACAAGAGCTGTAGGGCTTTTGCTGGCATGGCTAGTGGGCTGTGGTGTCAGCGTACACACGGCATCCCCTTGCATTGGTGGTGCAGCTGGAACAGTAAAATTGATAAGAAAGTAGAAGCTGAGCAACTGGTTTCCTGTCATGGGGCAAAAAACCCAAACTGGATCAAGCCATAGCGACTGACTCCTGGTCCCAGCCGGAACGAGAAGCCTTCTCGAGCAGACGCTCCCTGACATCTCAGCCCAATTCCCAGCTGAGAGCGGAGACCAGCAGTGCAAAACACAATAACCAGGTCTGACAACCCCGATGTGATTAGCCATCAGAGAGAATCACATCCCCTAAGCCAGTGTGTCACACCCCAATGGCTGGGAGGATCTTCATACTTAGGGCAGTTACCAAACCTACCAACCCACAAGAGGGAGGAAAACAGAGACTGGGACTTACCTGCCCCCAGTGCTTCCAGCACCCTAGAGGGGGAGGGAAAAAGACGGGCAGTCAGATGACTTGTCCAGGTCTAACGAAACCTCCTGCTCTACAGCAGAATCACTGTTGGAGTCTCTGGGGTTTGGGGAATTTCAAATGCCCAGCCTGTCGTTCAAAAAGCAGCTGCCACATCCTCCCAACTCCACCCGCAGAGGCTCCCAGCAGCCCCAGCCATCTCTCTGGGGAGGTTGCCACTGGGGCAATTTTCTCCCCCAGCACTTTACAGGAAGAAAAAATTTCTCTGCCTTGACAGACATATTCTTTGCAGTGATGTGAGCCCCAGCGTCCCCCCGAGCCCAGGAGACCCATTAACTCATTGGGAGCTTTGGAATGGGGGACGGGATTTCCCCTCAAAGTACCAGCGGACAGACACTTACAGGGCAAGAGGGAAGATCCTGGGGTTGCAGCATCTGAGACTCCCAGGACCCATCCCTGGCTATGCCAGAGACTCACTGGGTAACCTTGGGCAGGGCCCTGCCTCTTGCGCTGCCTCACTTTCCCCCTTTGCCCCATGGGGATTGTGGGCCTTGACCCCGCTCTGTAAAGTGCTCTGGCATCTGGGGTGCAGAAGCTCCTATAGAAAAGCTGCAGATTGTTATTTCAGTGACTGTCTGACCTGCAGGGATCGGCTCCGCGGCTCCTGCCCCTTCTCTCCTATCCTCTCACTGAGCGGGGAAAGATCCCGGGACAGTCTGGAGAGGCCTTCGTCTCTTCTCTGGACAATGTCTCTCTCCAGCTCCTCCAGCCGGGACAGCAGCAGCTGCTCCTGCTCCTCCAGAAACCCCCGCAGCTCCTTCCACTCCTGGACGATCTTCTGCCTCTCGATTTGTGTCTGTTTCTGCAACCACAGGGCGAGGGGCAGATCAGTAACTGGGCTAAGTCTATACTGATTTGCTGCCATCAGTTCAATCTTTCCCAAGCAATTGAGTTGATCAAGAAGTGAAGCTGGTAAATCCACCCCATGAAGAATAGTCCTGCATTGAACGGAGGGCATTTCCTTCGACTCAGCACGGCGGAGACACCGCGGTAAGCAGGCATTAGGATGTTGAAGGGAGATGTGTTATTTTACATAATATTTTACGTAGCCTGCGTATCTCACTTCAACTGCTGCCAAATTCGGCAGTGAGTGTAGACCAGGCCTAGGGGGAAATTATAAACCTGACTGCTGACAGATGGGGGAGTTACTGACCAGAACAGGGGATCTCTTGCAGTGGTTATTGGCCAGTTCTCTTAGGCCAAGACGGCTGGATGAATCAGAGCAGGGGGAGCTGCACGTCGCTAAGAGAAGGGACTCTTCTCCACAAAACCTCAAATTGGCCTGGGCCAAACCCTTCGCCTCCCAGCCGACGTTTCTTCTCCTTCCTCCCACCTCCCCTAAGGGATAGAAAGGGCCCTAGGCACTAACATCCAAACAGCCCGTGGAGATGGTTTCTGGGTTAACACACAGACCGATGCTCACCTGTGCTTCTGCCTTTCACACCCTATGGGCATCATATAACCCACACGTGTCTCTGACCCTGTCTCTCCAGGGGCCCCAGTGCGGACGTGATCCTGGGACTGGCAGGACAGGCCTTGCACTGCCCGTGTCACTCCAGGCTCGGACCCCTACCAGGCCAAGCTGAGAGCAGCGGGCTCCGGGCACCTACCAGCAGCTCCTGGTTTTGCCGCTGCTCCTCAGCTTTGGCTATTTTTGACTCTTTTCTCAGAGGAGCTGGATATTTTTGCTGTGGCTCCTGGAAGAAACAGAGGTGGGGGGTTACAAACGGCTACAAACGGCCTCTCAGCTGCCAGATTTCACAGCCTGGGCTGTCGTCCTCTGCAGATGCCCAGGAAGAGCTCCTTAGACTCAGCCTTGTTTTATGCCAGCTCTTGTCCAACCTCTGAGAGAGAAGCTGTGGGGGAGTGAAAGGCTGAGACGGGAAGTCCAGAAAAAACACAGGCTGACCGGACAGGGGCGCACCCCAACTCCCAGCTCCAAAACGTCCCAGACACCCCAGCAGCCAACGGCAGGCGTCACCCCAGTTTCTCCAGATCCCCACGCTCCCACGCAGCAGCTTCCCCAGGACCAGGGTGACCTTTGGCTATTGGGGGCCCTAGGCAAAGGCCCATTGCGAGGGGCCCCCATAGACCCATGCCCACTCCCCAGTGGATCCGACCCCTGCCTGCCCCCCCACACGATCCAGCTCCCAGCTGCTGGCGCCAGCTCCAGGAGCCGGCTCCGACTGAGGCAGCCACAGCTTTTGGGGGAGGCGAAGCGGCCCCTTTCTGCTTGGGGGCCGAGGCATGCACCTGCTTTGCTTACCCCAAAAGCCGCTTCTGCCCAGGACTTGAAATTCGGGGTGATGGGGGTGCTCACTAAATTGTTGCTAGCTGCCACTTGGGGGTGTGTTGGGAAGTTCAGGGGGGTGTAGCAAGTGTGTGGGGGGGTGTTAGGCAAATCCCCGCTCTCGAGGTGCCAAATGTGAACATGACCCCCCAATGACCAGCTCCAAACCCCCCCTAACCCCAGCCCCCCCATTCCTCCCAGCCCCAGCTCTCCTGCCCTGTCCCCCCCCAGCCTGGCTCCATCACCCCAAGGCTGCATCCAGGCTGCCCCCCTCCGGCCCTGGGGACCCACCGGGGCAGGATCGGGGCCGCCCCACCAGCCGGGCAGCCTCTGCGCTGCGCTCCCGGGTCCCCCGGCCATGGCTCGGCTCGGCTCCGCAAACACAAAGGGCTCCTGGGTGGAGAGGAAGAGGCGGCTCCGACCCGGGATTGGCTCAGTCTGCGATGGGCCCCTGCAAAGGTTTTTCTGCCACTGAGCCCAGCAAACAAGTCCAATCAAACCCTGGAGGAAATTAAATTCCCCTGGGCGCTGATTGCCAGTGCAGATTTGGAAGAGCACCCCGGGTGAGCCTCCCAACATCTGCAGCTGTGCTTGGGGTTGGCTCTATAAAGCAGCCAGCAGGCCAGTCTTGCTCCTTAAAGATACAGTCTTGACCAAGCGGGAGTTTTTGCCAGGAAATCTCACGCCATAAATATATTTGTTAGTCTTTACATGCTCCTTGTTTGCTCTACTGAACTAGACTAACCCGGCTGCCCCTTTGGAAAGTGGACCGAAAAGCCCTGGCCGGAAGGAACGCCCAGTAGAGCCCTGCAAATGTGCAGATAGCCGCGGATAACCGTGTTATATCCGTATCCGCGGATGCAACACGGATATCGGCGGACCATTTCTTGCGATGCAGATCGGGTACGGGTCCACGTGTTTTTATCTTCACAGAGCTAGAGCCCTGCAAATATGCAGATAGCCACAGATAACTGCATTATATCCGTATCCGCGGATGCAACACGGATATCGGCGGACCATTTCTTGCGATGCAGATCGGGTACGGGTCCACGTGTTTTTATCTTCACAGAGCTAGAGCCCTGCAAATATGCAGATAGCCACAGATAACTGCATTACATCCGTATCCGCCAATACCACACGGATACTGCAACGCAGATCAGGTACAGGTCCACATGTTTTTATCTTCACAGAGCTAGAGCCCTGCAAATATGCAGATATCCGCGGATAACTGCGTCCACCGATACCACACAGATATCGACAGGCCATTTCTTGCGGATGAAGATCAGGTACAGGTCCATATGTTTTTATCTTCACAGAGGTAGAGCCCTGCAAATATTCAGGTATCCATGGATATCTGCATTATATCTGCATCCGCCGATACCACACAGATATCCTCGGACCATTTCTTGCAGATGCAGATCGGCTAAAGGTCCACGTTTTTATCTTCACAGAGCTAGAGCCCTGCAAATATGAGGATATGCACAGATATCCGCAGAATATCTGCATCCACCGATACCACAAGGATATCGGCGGACCATTTCTTGCAGATGCAGATCGGATATGGATCCACATATTTGTATCCGCACAAGGCTCTAATGCCCAAAATTAAGACAGGTGCTGTGAAAAATTCTGGTGGTTAAAGCAGCTGTTGTCCCTGCAGACCTCCTGTATTTGGCACTACCACGAAGATCTGTCATGAAGTCTTACTCCCCTTCTTCAGTGTCATTACAGATGTGGAGGTTACCGGTAAAGACTTCTAGAATTACAGACTAACCACCCAAACTGTTCTTGTTCCATGAGGCAACTTAAAATAGTCAAGATGGGTCCATGTTATTCTGCAGCCTGCATTGTGCAGCAAGTCAAACTAGCTCGGTGGTTTTCAAACTTTTTTGCTCGGGACCCAGTTGACAAAAATCATTTGTGTCTAAGACCCAACAATTACATCTTTGAGCAATGTATTCCAGTGGTACCAGCAGGGGGCACTGTGACCCAGAACCTGTGCATCCGAGACCAAGTAGTGGGTCCTGACCCGTGATTTGAAAGCACCGTCCTAGATGATCAAATTGGTCCCTTCTGATCTTAAAACCTCCAAATGGTTTGGGAGAAGGAGAGAGGGTGAATGACAGGCTACTATGAGGCCAGGACTGGTTTGTACTGCCATAATTAGCCCTGGTCTACACTTCTTTAGACAGGGAAATATGACAGAGCTTAGGAGAGCTTATGAATAAATGAGCTAGACAACCCAGCTACTGTACTTGGGCTACGTCTTTACTCCAGGAATAGCTCGGGCTACACATCAAGCTTGCTAACGCCATGAAAAAATTCTAGGGGAGTTGAGCGCCAGGTAATTTTAAGTTGACAGAGCTAGGTGAGCTTACCCCTGCATTATCCCAATGTGTAACAGTACTGCTGTAGGCCATTCTGCCTGTTCAGCCAATCTTGGTTTTAGGTGCTCTCAACATATAAACCCCACAAAGTATCAAATGTCTTGGGTCTAACATTCCCAGGCCCACTATGTGAGCCTATGAATAATTGGCTAACACGAGTGTCCATCAGTTGTACGAGGGACCGTTCAGACTGAGCAACAGAAGGACCATTAAGTGTATGGATGGCAACCCTAAAGATGGTCGCATTAACAGTGTTTTGCCCACTCTGTCACCTTCTGTATACACGCCGTACTTTTCCAGAATGATGGGTAAACATCCTCCTCACAAAAGACAAAAAGTAGGGGAACGGAGGAGAAAGTAAAAGGTTATTAAAAAAAAAAAAAAAAGACCAGCAGAAACGGTCACGGAGATAAGAACGGATGTTTCGGTCAAACTGTGACACCTCGATAGACGCAGATGTCCAGTGGTGCGTGGACCTATCAGAGTAATGGGTGGCATTGAAAAAGGGGTACGTGGACCAAACAAGGTAAATTTGGACCCCAAAGAGGGCAGAGCAAGGTATAAACGTAGGAGCCTGAGAGCCCAGATTTTGTGCAGCTGAAGCGGATGACAGACAGTCCATCCATCAGTGGAGCTGTTCTGTTGCATCGAAAGCATAAATGCTACCCCTACATCTGTTGCGTAGACTGCTTACCATTATGCTACATTGCAATAAAGCCTGGCCTGGCACCTTCATTTCAACAAGGATCTAAGGTCATGGCGGGTTATTTTGATCATGTTACCTCAGTTTACCTCTTGCACAGGGTATGCCCAGGCTTCAAATCACAGAGCTAAGTTCAGGATCCTGAACTCAACCATCTCACACTCACTGCTCCCCAGGTTGCCACCCATTTCGGATTCCCCTACCACTTCTCCCCTGTTCATGAGCATCGAGGGCAAAAGAAGCTGCAGTTTGACCCCAGGGACTCAAACGTGCAAAGCAGGCACTATATCTTTGAGTTACATCCCTATCTTGGTTGAATCAACTGTGAATGAAACCCAGAGACCTCTTCTTCCCAGAGCATCCCATGGCCCAGGGACTCCATGGCAGCCTGGATCTGTCTCTGAGGGCCAATTGCGCTTTCTTGGAGTTTGTTGTTTCATAGGGGACACTTTGGAGCCGGGCTAGGTTCTGCACACCAGAGGTGTGGGGGAGAGGGGTGCTTTGTTCCCTGTGATACGATCAGGCCTGCATGGGTGAGTGAGATGTGCTACCGTCTCCTGCTGTCAGGGAATAGGCAGCTTAACGAGCTTGGTGGCAGAAGTGGAGTGGATAGGAACATTCCCACCCATATGTAAAATCCAGATTTCCCCAGGACATTCACTATGGTGCAATGTGGTCCATTTCCACGGCTGAACGGCAAGAATTCCTCCTACTTTCTCTCCTGCCTGAAGCGTGTCTGAAGCTAATGAAGTGGACACAGGTTGTCCTTCATTCCCCACTTGGACCATTCAGAGAGACCCTTCCCTAGGCAACACTACAACACATCAGCAATTCCATTAACAGGACTCGGGTTTTTCTTCGACATTGGTGAGGCCACATCTGGAGCAATGTGTCCAGTTTTGGAGCCCCCACTACAAGGAAGAACCTGGACAAATCAGAGACTCCAACAGAGGGCAACAAAAATGATTAGGGGGCTGAAGGACTAGGCTTCGTTAATCTTCGGAAGAGAAGACTAAGGGGGGGACTTAACAGTGGTCTTTTCATGCCCCTACCTGAAGGCGGGATCAAGGGATGATGGAAATAGGCTGTTCTCAGTAGGGACAGATGACAGAGGTCTCAAGTTGCAGTGGGGGAGGCCCAGGCTGGATATCACGAAAAACTTTTTTCCAGGAGGGTGGTAAAGCACAGGAATGGGTTACCTACGCAGGTGGTGGCATCTCTATCATTAGCAGCTTTAAGGTCCGGCTTGACAAAGTCTTGGCTGGGATATAGTTGGGGTTGGTCCTGCTCTAAGCAGGGGGTTGGAAATCACGCCTGGGGCTCTCGCCTTTAATCTTAACCCAGGGATTCCCAACAGGCATCTCCAGTTTCATACTAGAGCTCTGAGCAAGTCTATTGTTCTCTTGCATACAAACAGTACAAAACCAAACCGATCTTCATCACAACCCACAGCAACGTGAAAACAAATGCGAATGAAGGAATTTGCTTTGTTGTGGGAGGAACACGTGACAGAGTCCCCCGGGGAAAGCGCTTTGGAACCACTCAGGCCCAGCCAGTCTGGACTCCAGCGCTTCAGAGTCTGTCCCCTCCCCGGATCGCCACACACCAGCGCAGCCACCTCCTGAATCTGACCTCCGAGGGGTCCCCCGCCCTGTTCTGTTTGAACTCTCTCTGTGGGTCTCCCTGGATGGGACTCTGGGGAGCTTTTCCACACCCCCAAAGGGATGATGCTCCCTGCCCTGCAGTCAGAAGCAACCCAAAGCCAGCGTGGGAATCAGAAGGGTTGCTTAGTTCTCAGGACCGCAGTGACTGGTAACGGCTCAAGTAGAAGTGACAGCAGTGACCACTTGGGGCACCCCAAAGCCCCACTCTTGGACCCTGCACGCAGGAGTAACATCTGTGGGGAAACTGAGGCACGTGCACAGCACTCAAGAGGAAATCCTAGGAATATCTCCTCTTCATCACACAACAGTGGAAGTGAGGTTACTTTGGACAATGGAAAGTGATGGGAGTTAGGTGAGCTGATGAGCAAACTTCCAGGCAACTGCCATTACTGTACAAGGGCTATGTCTTAATCACAGAATAGTTGCGGTTTCACACCAAGCTCACTAACTCCATGGCAAATTTTAGGGGATATGAAGGCCAGGTCATTTGACTTCCATAAAGCTAGCTGAGGTAACTCTTGTGTGCACCCCAAAATGTAACAGAACTGCTGTCAGCCATGGTGTGTGTTCAGCCATGGCTAACTGTGAAACAAACATCAAAGAGCAGAAAAATAACCTTAGACCATAAAGGTCAGGCCAGGCAGCTGAATGTTGGCAGTTTTCCTAATTAAAATTAAAATAATATGTCTTCAAGTTTAAACAACCACGTTTGGTTTTAAGTGCCTCTAATCTACACACTTTACAGTTAGAATTGAAAATGCTTTAATAAGTCAAAAATTTGTTAAATTAAAGAAATTGGTAACCCATAAGGAGAGTCTCAGTAATAAGTTAGGTGCTCTGTTCAAGTTAGAATTATTTTTTAAAAATAATTTTAAAGCAATCTGACAGATTTTTGTCCAAAGAAAAGCTAAAACCTAAATGCTCCAGCTGCTGAACACAAGGAGGGCTCCTGAAGGCCTGAAAGTTAATTTCTCAAAATCTGTTGCACACTTGGGGATAGGTGCGTGTTCTTAAAATGTAACAGAACAGTAATTCTTGGGGATAGTACTTATTTGTGCCAATTATTTATCAAACAAAAAAACCAGTGTCCCCATTAATTTATTACTAACTGTGTCTAAAGCAAAACACAGTAAAGTTACCACTGATTGGTGTTTTAAAATCCCTGAGTGACACGGTTTACTCCACCTGGAGTTCGCAGACATGCCTCCTAGGAGGGACACACATTCCCATGACTCCTAGAATAAAAGAGTTGATTAAAAAGAGCAGAGGATTCACTCAGAAATAGTGAGCTTGGAGAAAAGTAGGCAACCTACCTGGGGGAGCAAAGAGACATGACATAATTCAAACAGTTCAAAGAGGCTTTAAGCAGGAATTAGCAAAATCATTTTTTTAAAAGAAAAACAAAATTGTCAGCCAGAGGTAAGGACTTTATGGTGTTTATTTCTCTTGCAAATTGTCTGATGATATAAATAGGCACTGAGTTCTGAGCAAAACTTTTGCAACACTCAGAGAATTCAGTGTTTCTATGAGGTGTGGATCCTCTGATGCCTAATAAGGTCTGATCTCTGACTGAAGTTTTTCCCACACTGATCGCATCCATACGGTCTCTCTTCCATGTGGAATTTCTGATGTTTGTTAAGTGACGAGCGATCGATGAATTTTTTCCCACACTCACCGCATTCGTAGGGCCTCTCTCCCGTGTGGATTCTGTGATGTGTAATGAGACGTGACTGGTGAATGAAGCTTTTCCCGCACTCGCTGCACTCGTAGGGTCTCTCTCCTGTGTGGAATTTCTGATGTCTAGCAAGGTCTTTGTTATGAGTGAAGTTTTTCCCACACTCAGGGCATTCATACAGTATCTGTCTTATATGAGTCCTTTGATGACTAACAAGCTGTGCGCACCGAGTGAAGCTTTCTCCACACTCGGCGCATCCATAGGAGCGCGCCCTTGTGTGGATTTTCTGATGTTGTCTAAGATGTGCGTAATACGTGAAGTTTTTCCCACACTCATAGCATTCGTGGGGTCTCTCTCCTGTATGGATCGCCCAATGATGAATAAGGTGTGCTCGCTGCGTGAAGCTTTTCCCACACTCACTGCATTCGTAGGGTCTTTCACCTGTGTGGGTTCTTTGATGTCTAGCAAGACCCGAGCTCGCGATAAATCTTTTCCCACATTCACAGCATTCATAAGGTCTCTCTCCCGTGTGGAGTCTCAGGTGCGTAACAAGGACTGATCGGCGAATGAAGCTTTTCCCGCACTCATTGCATTCATAAGGTCTTTCACGGGTGTGGATCCTCTGGTGTGTAATTAGGATTGAGCGGTAACGGAAAGATTTCCCGCACTCAGAGCAAACGTTTCTCTCTTTCGCGTGGATCTTTTGCTGGGCTGCGGTTTCCTTGGTGGACTTGTGAGATCTCAGACTATTAATGGATTTATTCGTTTTCTCCTTCGGCTTGTTTCCCTGCCTCTTCTCTCGCCTGCACTTACTCTCCCTCCCTTTTTCTGGCTCATGACGCCTGGACGCAGCCTCTTTATTGATTTCCAATAATGCCCTCTCTTGTTCCACTTGTTCAGCATCTCCCTGCTGCATTTTCTGCTCCCCATTCTCACTCTGCATCCCATCACCTGTTGAGAGACAAAGAAATGGAAAGGGGAGACCAAACTTTGTTGGGAATTGGCTGTGGTGGAAGAGAGAACGCCCAAAGCTTCTTATGTTCTGGTAATCTCTAATCCTTAGTGATTCAGGAAGACTGCTCACGTGCTTTAAATTTGGCATATACCTTTGTGGCTTCAAAATGGTAGACTTGGAACAATTAGAGTTATATTGGTAAGGGGTGAGACAGTGTGGCAATGGCTTGGGGCCCCGAAGCTTATGGGCACCTGCCTGACCCTGTCCCTCTTGCCCCCGCAAGCACGCTCCAGGCTCGAGGCGCCAGAACCAGGGGTTCAAGTAAGCTGGAACAGCCCAGAACACCATTCTGGGGCCCACTATTTTCAGGGGCTCAGCATTTCGGGGCCCCTAAAAATAGAATGTGGAGCCAGAACGCTGCGTTCCAGGGCCCATCCTTTAAAAATAGCAGGCCCCAGAATGCAGCATTCCGGTTCCATGTTTGATTTTTAGGGGCCTGAACGCTGGGCCACTAAAAATAGCAGGCCCCAGACTGGCGTTCCACCACGTTCCAGCAGGCAGGGGAGGGGATGGGGGCCGGGGCGTTGCTGGGGGGCTCACTGGTGCGGGAAAGGGGCCCACCAGCGCTAGAGTGTTCCGGGGCCCCCTAAATTATACTTGAACCCCTGGCCACAACCCTTTGAGCCAGCCCTGTTCTTCACAGTGGGTGTATCATCCTCAACTTGTACTTCGTTCTTCCAGTGCCCCCATTGTTTGTTTAGCAAGCTTCCTGCTTTGGATATACTTAGCAATTTTTGTTGTTGTAACTTTGTCAATCAAAGTTTGAATTCAATTAATGATTCATCACCTGTGCAGTCACCTTTCAGAACCTCTCTTTCCTCTGGATCACGCAGATGGGAGACACACGACTCTTTATCTTCTTCCAAAGGGGTGGGCACATCAGGTGTGAAAGCAGGAAACTCTGCACAGGGAAAGAAAGTCACAGGGATTCATGGGAGATTTGTCACAAAACTTCTATTAGTTCAACCACAGCCCATTCAAAAGGAGCAAGATGTGGAGGCGTGCCATGTGAACACTCCTATACGTAGGACGTTCTGTTGACAGAGGGATTTAGTGAACCCCATCGCTGCAGGGCAAACATACGGCTTGACGATCATCAACTAAGTGGATCCTAAAACACATAGTGCTACTCCATGAGCTAAGGATGGGGCTAGCAACCTAAGGCTCCGGACACACACGCAGTTCTTGGCTGTGCCTCCTTGCGGCTCCATGCTGACCACAGCCTGCCCGCGCTGAGCTCTGCTTGGGAGAAGTGAGAGGAGCTGCTGGCCCTGTACGGAGCCAGGCAAGGAGAAGAGGAAGGAAATTTAAAACCCTCCCTCTCCAGCTCAGGAAATGTGCAGAGGTCTATGGAGGCAGGTGTGGCTGCGTGGGGTAAGCAGGGCGGCCAGGCCCCTCTGGGCAAGGAGTAGACACGGCTAGCAGCAGGTGGGCAGGCCCTGAGGCCCAGCGGCTTTTTGGGTCAGGTGTTGGCCCTAGGCTCGGCCAAGCAAAAGGTGGCAGAGTGAGGCTTCTGCCAGGCCAGGCAAGAGCCACATACTACACCCATGGTGGCTCTCAAAAAATCTTGGTTATTGAAGGAATTTTAAAATATCACTCTCTTTATCTTTCAGGTTGCTGATTCCTGCCTTTGGGTCTATGGCTATTTCCACGCGTTGCTTTTAAATTGAAACAACCACTGTTGTTTTGATTTTAAAAAAATCATGTCCGGACGACATTTGGTTATTTTGAAATGACAAGCCCCGTCATTTCGAAACAATAAACCTTATTTCAAAACAGTAAAACCTACTAGGCAATCAAAATAGCCATTAAATCAAAATGGTTGTTTCAAAATAACGCCATTTCAATGTGTTATTTCGAAATCACCGTTATTTCAACTTAACACTTTTGCCCTTCTCCTTCCCAAGGTGTCTTCCTTTTTCTGTATATTGGGTGGGGGCATGGTCCAGTGAGGGGGCCATGTTGCCACATCTCTCATGCTGCCCCCCTCCTGAATCGAAATAGCAAGCCCTGTGTCCGGACTTGCTATTTCAATTTGGTGTTTTTGGTTATTTTGATTTAAGTTAAATCGATTCAATGAGTTTATTTCGAATTAACTTATTTTGATTTAACTTAAATCGAATTAAGCCTGTACGTGTGGACCTAGCCTATGAGTCTGGTTGGGATAGGCTTTAATCTTGTGTGCTTGCTATGTGCCAGGGGCCTCTTTTCATTACACTAACGCTAAACCCAAGTTTTACCTTAGCAAAGAGAAGTTGTTCGACTCTGCGCTGAGCATCTCCTGTGCTCTGTTCCCAGACGGTTGTGTAATGGGGAGGGCAGAGCACTACCATGTGTGTCACTGGCATCATGGGTGATCCTGACGTGGGGCAGAGTCAATTGTGTATCATGGGGATGGCGTGAACCTGATCTCTTCATCTCCCCTTCTGAGAACCAAGGGACGGGGATCCTTACCCAGCGAGGTCACGTTCTCATAGTTCGCTTGCATGACATCTCTGTAGAGGGCTCGCTGAGCGGGGTCCAGCAAAGCCCACTCTTCCTTGGTGAAATACACAGCCACCTCCTCAAAGGTCACCAGCCGCTGAAAGAGGGAGAGGCCCTGCTCAGTGCCTGCTGCCCCAGTCAGAACTGATGGGGGGGGATCAGGGACAATCTAATACATGCAGCAAGGGAAGACCCACCCATAACCCCATCAGAGCACTCAGGAGATAATAGAGGAAAGGATGATAAAGGCAGCCCTTCATCCTTCCCAATACATTGAAAAGCAGCTTGCCAGAGGCTGAGACAGAAGATGGAGGCCCCCACTGGGTCCAGGGAGATCCCCCACTTGTAGGAATCCCAGCCCTTGCCCATTGCCAGCAGCTGGATGTCAGGGTTGGGGCATCTCCTCTGTGTCTCGCTGATTGGCATCCCCTTCACATGACTTAACAAACCTCCCATTAGTGGTGCTATGCTCCAGAACCGAGAGCCGGGCAAGTTTTCCTGGCCCTCACTCATTTGTTTCCTGTTCCACAAATAAGAGAATTTCCTCGCCGAACCTCCACGGGTGAGGTGTGGTGCAACCAGAGGGAAAGGGCAGATCAGTAAGAGGGGAACATTAGAAACGTGTCTCCTGGAAAATGGGGACGTTAATGACCAGACTGCAGGATCTTTTGCAGAGGATGATGGGAAGCTCATTTTGGCCAGGAAGGCTGAAGGATAGGCATGGAGGGGAGCTGTACATCACCAACAGCAGAAGCCTTTCCCCCAAAACCTCACCAAACTGCCCTGAGCCAAGCCCTCCATTTTTCCAGCCCATGTTTCCACTCCATGTCCTCTGGGGGGCTAGAAAGGGCTCAACCACTGTAACATCGAAATCGCTCTTAGGCTAACATCTACAGGGATCTTTTCTGCCCCGCTGCCTCTTGCAGCCGGAGTACATCACCTCGCCCACACGCGACTGACCCTGCGCTCTCCCTTGGCCCCAGTGCGGACGGGGTCCTGGGCTGGCAGGACGGGCCCTGCACTCACCATGTCACTCCGGGCTCGGATCCCAGGCCAAGCGGACGTCGGGGGCCTCTGGGCACCTACCAGCAGCTCCTGGCTTTGGTGCCTTCTCTTTTCTCAGAGGGCCCGGATGCTCTTCTGGTACCTCCTGGAATAAGAAGGGGCGGAGGATCACCAAATGCCCCAACCGGCTTTTCAGCTGCCACATTTCAGCCCCGCCCCACTGATGCCCAGGAGCCGCTTAGATGCTATGCCCAGCTCTGGTTCGACCTCCGCCAGGAAGATCCAAGGGGGCTGGTGAAAGGGGCGCAGGTTTCCCAGCGAAACCCCAGAGCCCCAGGCTGACAGGCAGCTCCAAACACCCCCCGTGCCCCCCACTTCCCCAGCAGCCAACTCCAGCCCCCTATTCTCCCCAGCACTTGAAACTGGGGTGGGGGATATTGGGGGGCTCACTAAATTGGTCAAACACTGTTGCTAGCTGACAACTGGTGGGGTGCTGGGAAATTCAGGGGGGGTATTAGGGAAATCCCTGCTCCAGACACTGCCCCCCAACTTGCCCCACTTCCAAGGTGTCAGATCAAATGTTGCCCCTGCAGTGAAGCATCCCCAGCCCTGCCCCTCACCAGCTCAACCCCCAGCAAATCGCCCCCCAGCCCCCTGCGGGATCGTGTCCGCCCCACGCGTGTCCCGCAGCCCCGGACCCACCGCGCAGCGCTCCGGGTCCCCCCGGCCTCGGCTGCAAAAAAATGGGTTGGGGGGGCAGGAAGGGGCGGATCCTACCCGGGCCTGGCTCTGCCCCCGGGGCCCCACAAGGGTTTCGTGACACGCGGGGAAAAAGCGCAGGCAGTGGGGCAGGGACCCACGGCAGGGGTGGGGAAGGAAGCTGAGGATGCTCAGTGAAAGGATCCAGCCCCCCGCCGGCAGGATCGGGCCCTGGGGGGTCTCTTTACAGTCAAATTGCAGTGGGGGGAGATTTTAGGCAAAGCCCCCCCCCCAAGGTGGAGCAGAGCTTTCTGGTTCATGGGCCTATTGCCCAGTTTTTCTGAAATCCAGGACCACTCAGACTGGTTTGAGCCGAAACAAGGAGTCCTGCGGGGGTAAAGACTAACAAATCTGTTGATGCATGCGCTTTGGTGGGAGAAAATCCTGAGGCTTTGAAGGCGGGGGAGCTTACAGACTGGGAGGGAATAAATAAAGGTTTAAGTGTAAGTCGTGGGATCAGGCCACACTGTAACAACAAAGCAAAACAGTTGTTTCGATTCAAACGCTGGGGAACAGCACGGACAGCAGGAATCTCAAAATCAAATCACCATGAGGGCTGCATACGGACTAGGAGAGGGGCGCATGAGGACTAGTACGTTCGCCCGAAAGCAGCACCACTGAAACCGTTTCATACAACAATATTGCAAATATCGGTAGTGATAGTGTCATTGTGGGCTGCAGAAAATAGCTTTAGGGGCCGCATGCGGCCCATGGGCGCGTGTTTGAGACTCCTGACGTAGAGGAAGATGAGGTCAAATTGCTTGTTGTGATAAGGAAAAAAAATCAAACGTGGCTATTAAGTCCTGAAGCAATGCAGTCCACTATCCAAATAAATTCCATGTCTGCAGCTTCTCTTTGAAGCCTTGAACTGGTATTCATCTGTCAGCACAATGACTAATAAATTGTCAATGGAGTGAGCAGGAAGCTGGACATGCTCACCCGTGGTTTTAGAATATCGTGATTTCTGGGGTCAGATTTGATTTTCCGTTTTTCCTATGACTTACACTTCCCTATATTTATTGCTCCCATTCGGTAAGCTCCTCCATCTTCAAAGCCATGAAGGAAGTGGGATTTTTTTCTTTTTTTTTTTTTACAAAAGCTGATACAATAAATAAATTAATTAGTCTTTAAGTGCCACAGGACTCATTGTTTATTTTACTGAACTAGACAGGGGTCTCAAACTGAAATCACCATTAGGGCCGCATGAGGACTAGTAGAGGGCGGCATGAGGATTAGTATGTTAGCCCGAGGCCACACCACCGAAATCTTTCCATACGATGCTATTGCAAATACCGGTAACAATTGTGTCATTGCGGGCCGCAGGAAATAGCTTTAGGGGCCGCCTGTTTGAGACCCCTGAACTAGACTAACTCAGCTGCCCTTTTGAAACTTGATTTGAGAACGGCTCTAACCACTCGAAGCCAGGCTGGGTAAATGGGCAAAATATCTTTAGGACAAAAGCCAGTGCTACGGAGTGGTGGGTGGCCAAAAACCTGCCTGCACTGAGGGAGACTTGCTGCATGTTGCGGATGAATCAGCTGACACAGAAGAAGACTGTAGGATCCCTGTGTCCAGCGAGTGGCACCAAAGCTCTTAAACTTTTGGGAGGGAAGCTTTGTAGACACCGTCAATGCCGTCACACATGGCTGCCTAGCTCATCCTCTGAAGCTGGGGGTGGGGGGTGTCCTGGCCACATTAGTGGATTGAAGACTGAAGGATCCTTGAACTGGAACGGCCTGGGAATCTGTGACACAGAATCACAGAAAATGAGGGTTGGAAAGGACCACAGGAGTTCACCTCACACGGCCCCTTGCTCAAAGCAGGGCCAACCCCGACTAAATCAGCCCAGGCAGGGCTTTTTCAAGCCAGGCCTTAAAAACCTCTAAGGATGGAGATTTCACCGCTGCCCCAGGTAATCCATTCCAATTTTTTGACACCTTCGTAGGGAAAAAGTTTTTTTCCTAATATTCAACTAGACTTGCCCCACTGCAGCTTGAGACCATTGCTCCTTGTTCTGTCATCTGTCACCACTGAGACCCGCCTAGCTCCATCCTCCCTCGAAATCCCTTCAGGTTTCTATCAAATTCCCCTCACTCTTCTCTTCCGCAGATTAAACCAGCCGAGCTCCCTCAGCCTCTGCTCACAAGTCCTCTGTAAGTTCCCCAGCTTCAAGCGTCTGATGAAGTGGGATTTTCTTCCACAAAAGCTCACACAAGAAATAAATTTGTTAATCTGGAAAAGTGCCACCAGACTCCTTGTCTGTTTTGCATAAGTCATGCGACACATCCCCCAAAGCATTTTTGTTGCCCTTCACTGGACTCTTTCCACTTTGTCCACATCCTTCCCGTAGTGGGGCGCCCAAAACTGGACATAGCATCCACATGATGCCTCACCAGTGTAAAATGGAGGGGGATAATCCCTTCCCTCGATCTGCTGACATTGGTCCTATAAATTCAGTCCAACGTGTCATTAGTCTTCTTGGCAAGAAGAACACACCGTTGACTCACGTACACTTTCCTGTCCACCACCAGGGATATATCTCTCCGGAGTGCAATAGGAATCTGCCCAAGGACTGGGAGGGAAGCTCCAGTAAAAGGATCTTTAGAAACCTCCTTCCCCATTTATTCCTGCTTTCTCTTTCAGCCTCTCTCCTCTTTTCCTTTCCGTCCCCCCATCTCTGGCTGGGAGACTTGGTCACTTTTTGTTCCTAGGAGTGATCGCTTCCACTTTCCCAGCTGGACTGGGTGCCAGCTGACCGCTCAGCGAGTCTTAGTAACTGCAGAGACCCTGGGACTCTCTCCACCTAGCCAGAGAAAATTCCCATCTGCATGAGCGCAGGCCGGCTTGGTATTGAGGGACTCACAGGAAGAGGTTGGAGCAGCTCAGTCAAGCTGTGGGGAAGGAGGAGCCAGGCAGGAACCAGGGCGAACAAAGACCAGAGCTCAGCTACTGAGTAGGGTAGGAAAATAACAACCAGGGCTGCCTCCTACCTGGTCTGGGAGCCCCAGGTGGGGTGACAAGGCAGGAAGAGTGAAAAACTGGGGAGTGTGGGGGAATAGGTGCCTATATGAGAGAGACCTGTGAGTATCAGGGCTGTCCCTATAAAAATCAGGACATCTGGTCACCTTTGAGAGGAGCAGCTCTTGATTCCCTAGGCAGAGAAGTGATTGTCAAAGTTCATTCTCTTCCCAGCTGCCGGGGGATCTTTTTCCAGCAGGAACCAGCCCACAAGGCAGCCCCCAGCTCTGCCGGTGCCAGCCCCTGAGCAGGAAAATTCAGGGAATTGAGAGACACCCCAGGAAACAAGGAGCAGGGCAGGAATGCGGTTTTCTATACAAATAGGGTTGCCAGATGTCAGGCAAAAGGAGGACGTGTCCTTTTTACCTTCACGTCCTCTGTCTGGCCAGCATTTTAAAAATATATGATTTTGTCTGGCTTTTTCCTTACAGGGGTTAACATATGCTGGAACACCCTATTGTTAGGGCGAAGCGTTCCAGGGCCCCCTAAAAACAGAGGAATGTTACATTAATACTACATTTTCTCCATGTGTCCTTCAGCGCCCTCCTTTTCATACTTCCCTGTCCTCCTTTCCGTGCTTTGGTATCTAGTAACCCTATATGCAAAGGGATGGTGAGATCCTGTAGCTCCTGGAGAGCTGGTCTTCGGTTGTTATTTTCATGTATTAGTGGGGAAGGGCCTTAATTCCAAACCAGGCTGCTTTTCCTCAACTCAGAAAGGATCTGCTCCTGCAGCAAAGTTGTGTGATTCAGCTAGGACAAGAAAATGGGCCCTCTGCGTGTGTGGGAAGTGGAGGTGTGAGGAAGGGAAGGGATGAGAAATAAGCCAGAGGTGGTGGAAAGGGAAAGAGAGGGTGAAATGGTAGCGATTGAACTATCTGTGTTCAGCCAAGAAGTCCCAGGAAGGGCAGGACACTTTCCCCTCAAACATCAACAAACTGCGCTCTAGCTCATCTCCTTTGTTTCCCAGTTTTATGGCTTGACAAAGTCCTGGCTGAGATGATTTAGCGGGGCTTGATCACCTTGCAAGGTGGAGGGCAGTGTTTCCCAACCTTTTCAAGGCTGGGGACCCCTTTTCTGCAGAAAAAAAGCTTTGTGCTCCCCCAGCTGTCTGTATGATGAAGTTGCGCTGCCATGAAGCGGTGGCGCTTCTGCAGGCAGAATGTGGCCCAGGATGCCAGTATCTGGCCTGTGCTACCATGACCATGCTCCCCTCATCCCTGCCAGGCAGCGGGAGCCACTGCGGCTGTAGCCCCTGGGGAGTGGTAGCTGCTGCGGGCATGGCCTTCTCTCCCTCCCAGTGCCGGCGAGCGGGGTGCCATGGCCATGGCAGTGGGAAGCAACCCCTCCAGGGGAGCAGACCTGAGCCCTGCAATAAATATATTTGTTAGTTTTATTTCCACAGGACTTCTTGTTTGTTTTAGGATGGAAGAATTCCATTAACCGCTGTAGACTGGGGACCGACGAGCGAAGCAGCAGATCTGAAGAAAAGGACCTGGGGGTGACAGTGGACAAGAAGCTGATTAGGTGTCAACAGTAGGCCATCGTTGCCAAGAAGGCTAATGGCATCTTGGGCTGCGTTAGTGGGAGCATTGCCAGCAGACTGAAGGAAGCGATTTTCTCTGTCTATTCAGCACTGATGAGGCCACATCTGGAGTACTGTGTCCAGTTTTGGGCCTCCCCAACAGGAAGGATGTGGACAAATTGGAGAGTCCGGCTGAGGAAACCAAAAATGATTAGTGGAGCTGGAGCACATGCCTTATGAAGAGAGATTGAGGGAACTGGGCTTATTTAGTCTGCAAGAAGAATAGCGACAGGATATATGATGGCCATTTGCAGCTAGTTGAGGCTGGGGGGTGGGTATTTGTGTGTCCTTGTGTCGGGGAGGATGGAGCTAGGGGCTGTCCTCAGTGGTGGCAGATGACAGAATGAGGAGCAATGGTCTCAAGTCACAGTGGGGGAGGTCTATGTTGCACATAAGGAAAACCATTTTCCTAGTTCCAACAGGGTAGCCATGTTAGTTTAATCCAGCAAAACAAATAAGGAGTCTGGTGGTACTTCTAAAAACTAACAAATTTATTCATCACGTGAGTTTTCGTGGGAGAAAATCCCACTTCGTCAGATGCTTTGAAGATGGGGAATTTACCGAATAGGAAGAAAATAAATGCAGGAAAGTGTGAGTCTTAGAGGCTCAGGTCAGCCTGTAACAGCAAATCAAAGCAGTTGTTATGATTTACGCTTCCCTGCATTTACATTCCTGCCATTCAGTAAAGTGTCTGACAAAGTGGGATCTTCTCCCACAAAAGCTCATGCGATAGATAAATAAATTTATTAGTCTTTAAATATGCCACCAAGCTCCCTGTTCGTTTCCCCTAGGAGGGTGGTGAAGCACTGGAATGGGTTACCTATGGGCTTTGAGTGTTTGAGGACCAGTGGCTTGACAAAACCGTGGCTGGGATGACTTGGTTGGGTTGGTCCTGCTTTCAGAAGGCTGTTGGACGAGTGTCAGTGCCCCTACTAAAGAGCTGGGATTCTCCACCAAGCTCTTGTGAGTTCAGGCATCAATCACACGAGTTCCCAGCAGGTTTCATATCTGAAGGAACAGATCACTCCTGGCTTCCTTCACATCCTGATGGTATTTGGATGGAATATGGAGGCATAACAGATCCCCTCCTTTGGGGGAAGAATTTGAACAAATCCGTTCCTGGTTTTTATTTCCTTTCTCTCCAGCACTTACCAGTAGGTTTGCTGTCCACTTTTCTATACATCTTTCTGAGATTTCTCTCTCTCTCAGCAGGTACTGGGATGGTGGGAGAGAACAATGAACATATTCCTTACTGGGGCGGTGCTGAAGAAGTGGAACCGAATGGGACGTCATCACGAAGATCCAAAAATAATGTGTCCAGGAGTCATGCGCAAAGCACATCCTCTGACAGTCAGGATAAACCAAAGATTCAGAAGGAGAACAAGCCATGGGAGGATGTGGGTAAAGCCATTAATTGTCAGAGAAATAAAAAGGACCTTAAGGAAGTCATCAGCCAGCAGAGAATCCTCAAGGGGAAGAGAAAAAATACCTGCCCTGAGTGTGGGAAAAACTTCAGTTACCGCTCAGGCCTTATCAGACATGAGATAATTCACACAAAGGAAAAACCCTATGGATGCTGTGAGTGTGGGAAAAACTTCAATCAGAACTCATCCCTTATTAGACATCAGAAAACACACAGAGGAGAGAGACCCTACGAATGCCAGGAGTGTGGCAAAAGCTTCCCTGACAGCTCAACCCTTATTAAACACCAGAGAATCCACACAGGGGAAAGACCTTATGGATGCTGGGAGTGCGGGAAAAGCTTTACTCAAAGTTCAGCCCTTATTACACATCAGAGGATACACACCGGTGAGAGACATTATAAATGTTGTGAGTGTGGGAAGAGTTTCACTCAGAGTTCGGCCCTTATTACGCATCAGAGACTTCACACGGGGGAAAAACCCTATGAGTGTTGTGAGTGTGGGAAGAAGTTCACCGACAGCTCTGCCCTTATAAAACATCAGAGAATCCACACAAAGGAGAGACCGTACGAATGCTGTGAGTGCGGGAAACGCTTCACTCAGAGCTCAGACCTCACTACACATCGGAGAATCCACACTGGGGAGAAACCCTATGAATGCTGCGAGTGTGGGAAATGCTTCGCTCAGAGCTCAGACCTCACTACGCATCAGAGAATCCACACTGGGGAGAACCCCTATGAATGCTGTCAGTGCGGCAAAAGCTTTACTCAGAGCTCAGCCCTTATTACGCACCAGAGAATCCACACTGGAGAAAGGCCTTATGAATGCCGGGAGTGTGGGAAAAAATTCACTGACTGCTCAGCCCTTCTTAAACATCAGAGAATCCACACTGGTGAGAAACCCTACGAATGTTGTGAGTGTGGGAAAAGCTTCACTCAGAGCTCAGCCCTTATTACACATAGGCGACTTCACACAGGAGAGAGACCTTACGAGTGCTCCGAGTGTGGGAAAAACTTCACTCGAAGTTCCGCCCTCATTTATCATCAGAGAATCCGTAAGGGAGATAAACAGCATAAAAAACTTGCCTAGGAATATCACAAGATTTTTTTATGATGAATATTTAATAGTTTGCTAACTTCCACATGGTTACAAGGCTGTTTCCATGATATATTTCGCCATAATCTCTTAGGTCAGGGTCGGCAACCCAAAAGATAAGAAGAGCCATGTTTTAAAATTCCTTCAGTAACCAAGTGTTTTGAGAGCTGCAATGGGTGTCGCCTCCTAGTTGGGGGGCAGCAAATGGGGGGAACTGGGCTAGGACACCTACCGAAGGGTCCCCTAGCAGGAGGGAGGCTGGAAACAGGAGCAGGCCCCTCACAGCGTCCTTCGGTGGCAGGGAGAGCCCGGAGCCTGCTGTAAGGCGCCCACAAGGAGCCCCGGTGGCAGGGAGTGTCCGGAGCCTGGTACAGGAGGGGGCCTGGAGTCCAGAGCCACACGGGGGCAGCCAAAGAGCCACATGCAGCTCTGGAGCCACAGGTTCATACACCTCACTTAGGTCCACCAGGTGAGTCGTCCACTTCTGTAGCTCCTCCTTCTTAGGGATGGATCCTCTGGTCTTTTAAATGGACATGATTCTGATTATCGAGAGTGGTGACCTTCATAAACCAGTACCAGAACATTTTCATCTCTCTGGACACTCAGTAGGAGACTTGAAAGTTGCCATACTTCAACAATCTCCAAAACCAGACTTCATCGTGAAACTGAAAAGCTGGGGCTGATGTGCAAACTTCACACTGTCAGGTTGGGTCTCAACAGGGACTTGGAATGGCTAGATCGTCACAAGAAGTAACTGGCCCTCTTCACACATTCTCACCTTCTGAATGGGCCTCGTTAGCACTTTGCCCTCCTCCTTGTAATGTTTCCACTTCATACATGTGATGAAGGGGGATGCAGCCCATGAAAGCTTATGCCTGAAGAAGTCGCTTAGTTTTTAAGGCAGTGATTCCCAACATTTTTACTCTGTCGTGGCATGCCTTGCTACCTTTAATTAATCTGAGGCACACCACCACATAGTTTCCAAATGAACTCATGAATATTCATGAGCCAATCCAGAGCTCTTCGAGTATTTTTCAAAAAATTTTCTGGCACACTTGCTCAGACCTGATGGCACACCTGTGTGCTGTGGCACATGGGTTGGGAAACACTGCTTTAAGGTGCCACTTTGCACCAGAGCTGTGCAAATTGACCCTAAGTAAAGCCAAGGGTATGGCAAGAATTTGCATAGAAATAGCAAGCACGCAGTTGATTTCACACACCCCCCCCCAAACATGAAGCTATGGTGAACTGTGGCCCAGGTAAAATTGTTTTTAGAATAGCACTCTGTAGCTCAGTAGCATGGGTTACAGCACCAAAGAATGCCATGGTTAGACTGGGAAGAACTGAACTTTGCTATTTGGATCCAAAGTTTCATGAAGCAGAGCAAAACCTGTTATGCTTTCACAGATCTCAATGCCTTCCTTCTCCACAGATCTCAAGCTAGCTTTCTGATTTGGGTAACAAGGTCTTTCCTGCTGTGCAAGTGATGGGGCTGTATCAGACTCCAGTTCAGACTGCAGGATGCACAAATGTTGAATCTTGATTTTGTGGTTTTGTCTCTTACTTTTGCTTTTATGTCATATGCATCTGCGTCACTTCTCCACCTCCTGCTACTTTGAAAGATTAGAAAGTATTAACGTAGAAGGGAGGTGGTTTTTCTCATAGCACAAATTTTCCCACCCCTTCCACCAATGCCCACAGCAGAAGATCTAAGGACAATTTACCTTACAGAAATGGGAGGGATCTATGTGGGGGCAAATCACAACTTTAAATGAGTTTATTTGGTGGAAAGGGGCATGAAAAGAAAACTAATGCACATTACAAGATTTTGTAATCTTTGTAATCTTTGACTATCTTGTTACCACTGAATGTGAATTTAAATATGAAATTAGTAGCTAGAGTAAGAGAGAAATTATATCAGAACCTGAATTCTATTGGAAAGTTATGAGGTTTTGTTTGTTTTTGGCAAGATAGGAAATGGTGGCAAACACTGGAAACTTTATTTGACGTAATTTACCCCTTTCAGCCTAAGGGGTTTTGATTTAAAACTTCACTCCACATATTGGGGTCTTGGAATATGTATGAGAAATACAGCCTGTGAAAACACAGATGCAGTGTAGATGTTACTTACTTGCATTTCAAATGGATATGATTTTGATACGCTTCCAAAGAAATTTTTGTTAAGGTGAAAACTACTTGTGGAGGGAGGGGGGTTAGAAGCTTGGGGGTAAAAATGCAGGCTTGTGGGAACTCCCTCCTCCCCCCCCTCGTCCTGCACTTACCCAGCGTGTGGTGCCCACCTCTCCTGCAGCCTGGCGGTGGCTCCAACAGGGCACCAGAAACAATAGGAAAGCTGCTGATTCCAAAAACTCGTTTTGAATATCTGGGCTCAGAAGAGTCACATTCTTACTGAGTTTTTCAAGATGAGATTGTATGTCTCTGTCATACTTGCTTAGGAGTTTATACAATTCTAAAAAGTCTCCTTTATTTAGAGCAGTGATTTTCAACCAGTGTGCCGCGGTGTACCATGTGGGCTCTCCAAGTGCGCTGTGAAATTGTGTACAAAAGTAATGAAAATCAATGTAAAACAACCATTGTTCCATCTTAAATAATATTCTATCCGACCCAAATTACAACTCATAAAACTCGTGAAAATTAATCATCAAATTAAAGGCAAGGTATTGGTCTTTCAACTCTAAAATGTGACTATTCTAAACGCAGGTGGCCAAAGGGCAAAACTGAGATGACGTGTATTTTTGTTCAGTGGATTTGAAGCATGAATGCATTTGATCAGTCTTTGGCGTTTTGTATGCACTATGTTGCCAGCCGTGCTAGTAAGACTGTAACCATAGTAAATGGAAGTAAATGTGACATTTATGAGCAATCAATTCGGCTGAAGGAAGTGGGTGTGCTGTAGAATTGTTTGTCTCATTGAAGTGCACCGTGTTCCTAAAAGGCTGGGAACCACAGATTTGGAGCTGCAGTGCTTCGTCGCTCTGTCTGTGCCCCCGCAATGGAATCTCATGCCGTGCAGAACATCACGGCATCAAGCACTACTTCCATGTGTTCCCGATTTTTCTCTGCTAAAATGGAATTCATGGCGTTTCAGTGTCACTAATTTAAAATGTTTGCATGATTGGACAGTGGGTGGTGATATCTATAACCATCAGATTTCACCAGCGCAGTGGAGTGTGTTTTGCTTGATTCGTGTTTTGAGCTGATCTTAGTTAAACTCTTCCAATCTTTAAAACTGGTCCTAGAGAAAGTATTCAGTGTGGCTGTCTGAAAAATGTGTGCATGTTGTGCAAGATGCTGCATTTCTGGTTATAATATACTTCAATCAGTGGGACTTTTCATACCACTGCGAAGAAAAGCTTTGGAATTGGCCACTGACTATGCTCATAAGGAATGTCCGTAACTTTGGTTGAGTAGACCAGTGGGTCTCAACTTTTTGTGGTTCACAACACACTTGGCAGCATATCCCAACCCTACAGGACACACCAGCCTGTTCCTCGCAGGCCAGTCCAGCCATTGCCCCAGCACTTTGTGTCACAGGATGCAAATTTGTGCACCCCAGGCTACGATCTATATGATTTTTTCTGTTCACTTTATACACTGTAATTGTACGTTTTTATGTCAATTATGCCATACAAAGTTCTTGATAGTGTTCATAACCTATTCTAAATGATTACTATGATGATATGTCTCCCGCAACCTCATGCAGGTGCACAGATGGGTAGCATGGCTCAGCGGGATGGGAGGCAGACAGACCTCTCTTCCAGCACCATGTAAACAACCAAAGCCGTGAGCAAGCAAG
Organism: Podocnemis expansa; assembly: GCA_007922195.1. Taxonomy (NCBI): domain Eukaryota; kingdom Metazoa; phylum Chordata; order Testudines; family Podocnemididae; genus Podocnemis; species Podocnemis expansa. The sequence continues at coordinate 1,582,255 of ML682121.1, read as the reverse complement.
TACCTGAAGGAGGCAACAAAGATCTGCTAACTGAGGTGGCTCAGAGCTGACAAAGGGATCACCTGCCCAAATGGGGAGGGGTTGAGGGGGTTTGGAAACAAAGAGAGACACTTGGAAGGATTTGGGACTTTTGGCTGAGAATGTCAACTTTGAAACACCTTCAAGCAAGATCTGGGTCCTAGACTGGCTGTACAAACTGGTAGCCATGTTAGTCTAGTCCAGCAAAGAAAAAAACCCCAAACAAACAAATCTGATGGTTATAGATATCACCACCCACTGTCCAATCATGCAAACGTTTTAAATTAGTGACACTGAAACGCCATGAATTCCATTTTAGCAGAGAAAAATCCCACTTCGTCAGACACTTTGAAGATGGGGGAATTTACAGAATGGGATGAAAATAATTGCAGGGGAGTGTAAGACATGGGATCAGGTCATACAGTAACAGCAAATCAGAGCAGCTGTTAAGGTTCAAACAACGGGAAGGCTGAAGTCAAATTCCAAAGGGGCAGCCGTGTTAGTCTAGTCCAGCAAAAAAAAACAAAAAAAAAAAACACAAGGAGTCACGTGGCACTTAAAAACTAACATTTATTTTTCACGTGAGTTTTCGTGGGAGAAAATCCCACTTTGTCAGATGCTTCAAAGATGGGTGAACTTAACAGTTTTCTCCCATGAAAGCTCATGTGAAAAATAAATCTGTTAGTCTTTAAGTGCCACATGACTCCTTGCTTTTCTTGTTTGTTTTGCTGGAGTAGACTAATGCGGCTGCCCCTTTGGGACTCTGCTAACGTTCTGGCCCAGATCAAGATGGGCTGCAGCCTCTGGCCCCAGCCTAAAGGGGGGCCCCGTGGCCTCCCAAAAATATGGCCCCAACCTGAGTGGTTGGCTGCTGCTGGTCACCTTCAGCCTGCCTGCCCAGGCCACAGGCTGGCAGATCTGCTTCAGACCCACCAGCCCAGGGGTGGGGCAAGGAGTGCAGCAGACTGTAGCTGCTGGTCTCTTCACCCCCCAGTAGTGCAACAGCCCCCTCGATAATCCTGCAGACCCCTCGTCTGGCCCCCCAGCAGGGCTCACTGTGCCGTCTCCCAAGCCCCCCATCAGCAGTGCTGCCAACCCTCCACCACCAGCCACAGCCCTAGACAGGGTGCTTTGGGGGGGCCCACAAGGGTGGACAGTCCTGGGCCTTGATCTGGCCCTGATAGGGAGGGGCAAGCATGATCTTCTGAGTCTGCAAACTTATCACCAACTAAGACATCACTATGAAAGAGGATGATCAGATAGCAAGTGTGAAAAACTGGGACAGAGGGTGGGGGGAACGAGGGACCCGTATAAAGCAAAGTATCAAATATCAGGACTGTTTCTATAAAATCAAGACATTAGGTCACCCTATGAAAAAACCTTTTTGGGGGAAGGCAGGGGGAAGGTTCACCTTGTGGCTGGGATGAATGTGAAGACTGAGAACTCGTGGCTGGGATCACAGGAGGCAAGGCAGTGGCGGTGGGGGAGGCACTCGGCAATGGGTAAAGGGTGAAAAGGGTAATATCTGAAAACATGCATATAAAATAAAGAGAACTGGAGAGTAATAAGAGTGGAGAACAGGGTGCAAACCAGAGAGGGCTCTGTAGGGACTGTACACTGATGGGGTCCAGTCCTGGCAGCCCTATGTAAGCAAAACCTCCCCTTTGCTACCTCTCAAGGTGCCACTCTGCCCCTCATTGTATTTTCCAAACACCTGTGATGGACTTGGAGCTTCTCTCTAATACTGTTGATTACCAGATGCTGACCTGACTATAGAGATGTTTGTTGTATGAATATATCAGTTATATGTAACAGGGGACAGTAAGGAAAACAGGCAGGAAGGGAAGAGGAATGGCTCAAAATTAGCCACCCTTTGAACAACCCTTAAAAACTGTTATGAGTCAATGCCTGAATTATCAGCATTTACCATTCTCTCTCCTAGCTCCAGAAAATGTACAGAGCTGGGTTAGATGAGTGGGGACAGAGTCTCGACCAAACAGGGGCGGTGTAAAAAGGAAATCCACTGCAAGACAGGAGCTGGGTACTTAGGAAATTCTGAACAGGAATGAGACAAACATGGAGGGGGCCAAATGAGGTGTCTGAAAAAGTTTGATCTGCCCTCATGGATCCACAGGTCTGATCCAAAGACTGTAAAGTCAAAAGGGACCATTTTGGTCCTCAAGTCTAGTGTTTCTCAAGCAGTACCATGGGACACCGGAGCTCCACCAACGTAAAGCAAGCGTGCCATGACACACACCAACCCCTGTCCATCGGTGGCATTGAGCGAAGCAGAGCAATTCAAAATCCTCCAGCAGCAGCAAAGCTTCCAGATGCATGGCGGCAGACACCGATGCACACTTGGAAGCTTTGCCATGGCTGCGGCATTTTAAATCTTCCACCACCTTTCCCAGCTTTTTCAAGAACATTTGAATCAGATGTTCTGCGTAAAGTATTTGAAGTCTTTAGGTGTTCCTCAGTCCACTAGAGGTTGAGAAACACTGGTCTAGTCTGATCTCTCGCACAACTCAGGTCACAGATCCTCGCTTACCCACTCCTGTAGTAGATTCCTAGCCTCTGGTATAGGTGTGTGCTTCAAATCAAAAACAAACACGATTTTCAGTAACAGCACCCTTGTTTGTACCAATCATTTATGAAACAAAAAGATGTGTCTTCATTAATTTAAGACAATCCATGCGTAACACCTTCTCCCCCATCTGGAGCTCAAAGACATTTCTCGGAGGAGGGACGCATGCTCCCATCACTCCTAGAACAAAGGAACTGATACAAAGGAGCAGGATTCACCCAGAAATGGTGAGCTAGAAGAGAGAAAAGCAGGCAACCTATCTTGAGGAACCAACAAATTGTATACGTAATTCAAACAGTTCAAAGAGAGAATTAGGAAAACAATTTTTGTCAGCCCAAGATATGGTCTCTCTTTGTCTTGCAAATTCTCTGGTGATATGAATCAGCACCAAGTCCTGACCAAAGCTTTGCCAACGCTCAGGGCATTGAGTGTTTCTATGAGTTATGGATCCTCTGATGCCTAATAAGGTCTGAGCTCTGACTGAAGTTTTTCCCGCACTCCCCACGTTCATAAGGCTTGTCTTCCACATGGACTTCCTGATGTTTTTTAAGTGATGAGCTGTCAATGAATTTTTTCCCACACTCACGGCATTCATAGGGTCTCTCCCCTGTGTGGATTCTCTGATGCGTAATAAGGATTGAGCGCCACGTGAAGCTTTTGCCACACTCAGCACATTTGTAGGGTCGCTCCCCCGTGTGAATTCTCTGGTGTTTAATAAGGTCTGAGCTCTCAGTGAAGCATTTCCCACACTCACAGCATTCATGGGGTCTCTCCCCCATGTGGATTTTGTGATGTTTGATCAGCCCTGAGCTGTCAGTGAAGTTTTTTCCACACTTACAACATTTGTATGGTTTCTCCCCTGTGTGTGTCCTCCGGTGTTTAATAAGGTCTGATCTCTGAGTGAAGTTCTTCCCACACTCGCAGCATTCATAGGGCCTCTCCCCTGTGTGGATCCTCTGATGACTAATAAGATGAGAGCTGTCCCAAAAGCTATTCCCGCACACGCAGCATTCGTAGGGTCTCTCTCCAGTGTGGATCCTCTGATGTTTCTTAAGTGACGAGCTGTGAATGAAGCTATTCCCACAGTCGTGGCATTTGTAGGGTCGCTCTCCTGTGTGAATCCTCTGATGCATAGTGAGATTTGAGGACTCAGTGAAGGTTTTTCCACACTCACTGCACGCATAGGAGCACATCCCTGTGTGGATTTTCTGATGTCTAATAAGGCCGGAGAGCCGAGCAAAGCTTTTCCCACACTCACCACATTCATGGGGTGTCTCCCCTAGATGGATGCTCCAATGTTTAATCAAGGCTGCTCTCTGAACAAAGCTTTTCCCACACTCGCTGCACTTGTAGGGCCTCTCCCCTGTGTGGATTCTCTCATGCCTAGCAAGGTCTGAGCTCTGAGTGAAGCTTTTCCCGCACTCATGGCATTCATGGGGTCTCTCCCCTACGTGGAATTTTTGGTGTTTCAGAAGGGTTGAACCCTCGGTGAACCTTTTCCCGCACTCACAGCATTGGTAAGGTCTCTCTCCTGTGTGGATTCTCTGATGTGCAATGAGGCCCGAGGGGTTACGGAAAGTTTTCCTGCACTCAGAGCACACGTATCTCTTTTTTGCATGGCACTCCTGTTGGGCCGGATTTTCCCTGATGGACTTCTGAGGTCCCAAACGATTAACGGCTTTATTCATCTTCTCCCTTGGCTTTTTTCCCTGCGTCTTCTCTGGCCCGCACTGACTCTCTCCAGTTTTTCCCAGCTGACAGCTCCTAGATGCGTCCTCTTTAGTGATTTCCAACAATGCTGTCTGTTGTTCTACTTGCTCAGCATCTTCCTCCCGTATTTTCTGCTCCTCACTCTCACTTGGCATCCCGCTACCTACTGGGGGAAACAGGAATTGGAAATGGGAGACCAAAAACTGTTGGAAATTGGCTGGAGTGGAAGAAATAATGCCCAAAGCTCCTCCTGTTCCAGCAAACTCTAATCTTTAGTGATTCAAGGGGACTGGTCACATGCTTTAAATGCAGCACATTCTTTGGTGGATTCAAACTAATAGGCTTGGAACAAGTAGAGTTTTATTGGTCAACATCAACTTCACTTTAAACACAAACCCATTCAAAATATTTTTGTCAACAAGCACATTGCAGATAGGCACAGAACAATAATTCTTGAGAACTTTCATTTAAGGATATTGGCTCTGTATATTCTTACATGTGATGTTGACCTTTTGTTTCCACCATTATGAAATTTGAAGTGTTTGAATCTCTACCTGGATCATATCCACCCCTTAGTCATCTCTTTTCCAAGCTGAGAAATTCCAGTCATTTTAATCTCTTTTCATACAGAAGTGTTTCAAACCACTAATTGTTTTTGTTGTCCTTTTCTGTACCTTCCCTTATTCCAATGTCTTTTTAAAGATGGGTGACAAGAACTACACCTGGTACTGAAGATGCAAGCAAACTGCAGATTTATAGGGAATATGATATTTTCTGTCTTTTTATACATCCCTTTATGAATAATTCCTAACACTGTCAGGGCTGTTTTTTGACTGCCACTTCCCATTGGGCAGATGATTTCAAGATCTCTTTCTTGAGTGGTCACCCAGTTTTCCGAGATCCCTTTCTAACTCCTCAGTCTGTTTGGAATTAATTATATCGAGTATTTTTCTATTGTCTGCAAATTTGGCCATCCCTCTGTTTGCCCCTTTTTCCAAATCATATATGACTATGTTGAACAACACGGATATTATATTTCCCTTAGGGGACACCTCTATTTATGTCTCTCCATTCTGAAAACCGAATATTTATTCCTACCACTTGTTTGCTGTCTTTTTACCAGTTACTGATCCATTAGAAGACCTACCCTCTTATTTCATCCCCTTCTACTTTGCCTAAGAACCCTTAGTGAGGGATCTTGTCAAAGGTTTTTGGAAAATTTAAGTACAGGGATCACCCATGTCTGCCTGCTTGTTGAGCCCCTCAAAGATTTCTAATAGGTTGGTAAGGAATGATTTCCCTTAACAAAAGTCACGGTGACTCTTCCCCAACCAATCTGGTATTGAAGTTAGACTTACAGGCTTGTAATTGCCAGGATCGCTTCTAAAGCCTTTTTTTGAAAACTGGTATCACATTAGCTATCCTCCAGTAAACTAGTACAAAAGCTCATTTAAATGATAAGTTACATACTGGAGTTGTTAGTCCAACAATTTCAAATTTGAGTTCTTTCGGAACCCATGGGTAGATGTTATCTGGTCCTGATGACTTATTACTGCTTAAGGCATTAATTTGTTCCAAAGCCTCTCCTAATGACACCTTGATCTGGGACAGTTCCTCAGCTTTGCTACCTAAAAAGAATGATGGTGGTCTACTAATCTCCCTCACACCTTCTTCAGTGAATAGTACTGCAAAGAATTCATTTAGTTTCTTATCATCCTGGATTTCCACGCCGATCATCCAGGGGCCACACTGTTTCGTTAGCAGCCTTCGTGCTTCTGATGTACTTAAAATAATTTTGTTCTTACTACTTCAGTCTTTTGTAAGCTGCTCTTCAAATTTTTAATTGATTTTTTTGATTCCTCACCTTTTGGAATCTCTCTTTCTTCTGACTTGTGGAGATCGGGGACATATGGCTCTTTATCTTGTTCTAGACGGGTGATCACATCAGATGTGAAAACTGGAATCTCTGCACAGGAAACGAAAATCAAAGGAGTTCATGGGAAATTTATTACAAAACCTTTTGTTACTCCAACCACAGCCCACTTTAATGTAGGAAGATATTGTGCTTACAACACAAATGCTTAAATGTGTTAAGACATTATATTGCCCCGGTCAGAATTCATGGAGGAGCGGGGCCAATCTGACAGACCCACAGTCAGTGGAGACCCTCGTTTAGCCTCCTCAAAGCATCCAGAAGACCTTAGGGTGAAGAAAGAAAGAGGTAGCCCCTCCTTCTTCCCACCAGATAGAGAGGAAAAGAGTCTTCGCCATCATCACACACTGCCTTGCCAGAGGCTGATACAGGAGATGGCGCCCCAGCAGGGTCCAGAGAGAGCCCCCGCGTGTAGGAATCCCAACCGATTCCCCACTGCCAGCAGCTGCATGTCAGGGGAGAAGGCATCTGCCCTACACCTCACTGCCCCCTAATGTGACACCGCAAGCTCTGGTTATTGGGACCATGCTCCAGAACCATGGATCTAGGAAATTTCCTCAGCCCAGCCCAGTTTGTTCCCTGTTCCACAAATAGCGGAGTTTCCTCACCCACCCCCATGGGCGTATTACTAGCATCCAGGCCCCAGATATAACCAGCAGGTTCCTCACACCTTCTCCCCTCCCTTTCTCCACCCTGTGCACTGCCTCTACACCCTCAGATCAAACTCACTCACTGCTCCCACCTCCTATGTATTGACTGATCCCTCGTGCCTCTATAGGAACCCTCCAGCAATTTCCTCCCAATCCCCACCTGAGCCAGCTCTGCTGCAGCCACTTTCTTTCCAGGGGCCAGAGTGTGTGGGGGAGAATCTGGAGTGAGACGTGGATGTTTTTCTGCAGCCTGTCAGGAAACAAGGGTTATTGGGTGAGTTCAGAATAGCAAATACTCCACCACTTTATTGCAGGGCTGAGCTGTCCCTTCCTACAGCACTAAACCCACCGTGACCTTTTAGAGCAGGACATTGTTCCCGAGGACAGCACGTTCCCCTGGCAGAGGGGAACTACAGGGAGATATGGACCAGACAAAGACAGTCCAGGGTTGATACAGTGCCTGGTTCTGAGCAGGTTTAGGAGCTCTCTGAACTGGCTCCCCACTTATTCTTCCTCAGTTTCTCTCCCCCCTCCTGGCTCAGAGACCTGGCACATGTCTATTCCTGGAGGCTTTCACCAGCCTCACAGCGCTAACGGCATTTTGGATCCAAACTTTCTGCCTCATCCCCATTGCTTCAGAGTGGGTCTACAGAGGGTACAGCTAGGTACCACTCCCATCTCCTGAGATCTGCTGCCCCTATTTGAACCTTTTCAGGTCCTCATCAAAGCTGTCAGACTCTCCATCTGTGGATACCATATCCCTGTTTTGCCCCATCTCATACCATCTGGTGTGTTGTCCCTTTTCCCCAGAAATCACAGCAGTACTGAATCCATCAGCTATGGGGCTCTTCCTGCTTCACCCTGCTCCACAGCTTCCAGCACATTGCAGTGGAGGCTGTGATCCCCTGGCACTAACATGGCTATTGGTCTGATATCCCTCCATCACCCTTCAGAGACAGACACGTACCTGTGTTGCTCGCCAGCTCCAGTCGCAGTGTCTCTGGGGCAAGGAGAAGAGGGAATTCATAAAGAAGTTCCCATTGGTTACTAATGTCATGGCTTCTAACTATGAGATGGTGACACGAATTGGGGCCAGAAAAGCAGGAGCTAGAGATGGAGCCAGCCCCACAGTTACCCCTTGGGGAAAGACAACTTGCAGGGCTAGGACTGTGAGATGGAGCCCAGGGTCCGTGACATCACTAGAGCCTCTGAGTCCTCCCTGGGATGGGGGTCCCTCTAACGAGGGGAGACACTACCCCTAGGTTCCCACTCACCTTTGAATCCGAGCAGTACCTCCTGGAGAATGGCTCTTTTGAGAGAGAAATGGCCAAGTCCCTTCTTCAGCTCCACAAACCCTGGCTCCAGCTTCTCTGATGTCCCATCCTCCCTGGCAAGGAAAGGAGAAGGGGTGACACCTGGGACTGATCCTCATTCCCTTAAAGTTAGCCCCCTGCACTGCAGGAAACCTGGATCTGAGATCTGCAGCCTGAGATGGTCCCAGTTCGGGGGTGTCACCTGCCTTCCATGTGGGAATCTCCATGGGGCATGGGGAAACACTGAGACAAGGAAGGGACACAGGCTCCAGAGGTTTCTCCGGGATGGTTTTCTGTGGGGAGCAGAGGCACCTCTCATATTCGGATATTCCAGTAACAAGGGGCACCAGAAAACCCCTTGGCTCCTTCCACACAGAGATGATTTTTTTCTCTCTCTGTTTGTGTCTGCGTCTGCAACCACAAGGAGAGGGCAAATCAGTAATAGCAGAGAATTATAAACTGCCCCCCAGCAGGGCCATCTCTAGGGAGCAGCAGGGGCCCAGGACGAATCAGTTTGGGCCCCCCCCCCATTTTACTCTTTGCAGGCAATGTTCCCTCTAAGCTGATGATGCAGCTGAACAAGTTATGGATGCAACTAAGCAAGTTCCCTGCTGGTTCTCCAAGCCCCACGAGATCCCTTCCCCGCTGCCCGCTGGCTCCCCGAGTGCATCCATAACTTGTTCAACTGCATCACCAGCTTAGAGGGAACATTGCATGTCATAATTTTTCTTGAATAAAATAAATTTCTAGCCCTCAGGCTAAAAAGTTGCAGAGAAAACCAGAAAAACATGACCTTACTTTATCCTAAAGGCTTAAAACCCAGAGAAAATGACCCCTGCCCCCCATTTACTATTTCTTTAAACATCTCTTGATTTTTAAGGGAGTTTGAATGATATATTTAAGCCCGACTTGTGAATATTTTTTAATGTTTGGGGTGGGCAATACTGAATGTGGTATGGTGATGTTTCATCAGCCTCACAGCTGAATGGCCAGGAGCATTTGGTGGTACTCTTCTTTGTGGCTTTGGTTTTCTGTTCAAGACAGGCACACAGTTCTACAAGTTTAATAAAGTTAAACATTTTTCTTAGCTCAAGTTGTTGTTAAATTGCAAATTCAGAGAGAGAGAGATAGGCTATTTTTGGATGATATCAAGAAATAAATCTAGTTCCTCTCTTAGCTTAAAGCACTAGGTTACAATAGTCTAATGCGTGTTATTTCCTTTATACCTGCTGACTCTCTCCTTTGCTCTCTTATTTTAATATACGTATTCATACATTCCCCATTGTTTTGCAGTCTAAGCAATGAACCTCAGGTACTGTTTGAGGATGAGAGGAAGAAACAATGGACCTTTGGCCTCTTCTCAGATACCCTGATATAAAAACAAAAAAAAGTGTCCTGTGCAACTTTTAAAAGCTAGCAAATAAATAAATTGGTTAGTCTTTAAAAGTGCTTTCCTCTTTGCCATGCTTTGGAGCTGCTGGGCAGACTGCAATCAATGACAACTTGCAGAAGGAAGGAGGAGACTTTTTTAATGTGTTGATTGGTGGCCATTAACCCTAAAACGCCAGTATTTCCATACAAGTACTAGCCTCAGGTCTTCTCTCTCACCTCTAATGGATCATTATCTGCACAGAAAAGTCAGCTCAAAAAGCCGTCAGTGAAGGCTGAATACACTGCCTTGCCGGGTCTGATCCTTCCTCCTTCTGGCTGCGTGGGGCCCCCCAAAGCGCAGAGCCAGGGGTGGCCGCCCGTCTGGCCCCCCCTGCGTCCCAGCGGAGGAGGGAGTTACTGAACCAGAACACAGGATTTTTTGTAGGGAACGACGGGAAATTTTTTAGGCCAGAGAGGCTGGCGGACCAGGGCAGGGGTGGAGTTGTACATCGCTAACAATTCTTCAAAGCGTCTGACAAAATGAGATCCCATGAGAGCTCATGCGATAAATTGCCACCGGACTCCTTGTTTGTATCACTAACAGGAGGGATCGCCCTGAGCCAACTCCTCCGAGTCCCAGGCCACAATTCCTCTCCTTCACCCCATATCCCCTCGGTGCAAGAAACGTCCAACTAGCCCTTAGGCCAATACCCCGGGCTGGATTAACACCTTGTGGGCCCAGCGGTCTAAGATCTTCTGGGGCTACTGGCGGACCACTGGCCAGCCCTGAGGGCAGGAGTGTGGGGTCTCTGACACCCCACCGTACATTGGCGCCCCACCCCTTGGCGCCAGCAAGTCACACTCTGTCCCATCAGCAACATCCCATGGGGTCGGGGAGAGCCGGTGGGTCCATGTCCTGCTCTCCCCCTGCGGTGGGGACAGTGAGGCAGTTGTGACAGGCTGGCCGTGGGTCCCTTCTTACGCCCGGGTGAGGGTCAGAGGACAGTGGGGGTCCTGCTCGCTCACTCTCCCACCAGCTTCCCCTCTTCTCACCCCCCTTTCCCTCCCTGCGTCCCCGTCAACTCACATCCACCTCTGCTCCAGTCTCCTTCCCCAAGCCCCTAACCCCTGCATCGCCTCATGCCCCCCAACCACCCCTTGCCCCACTCCCATCCTGTCCTGCCCCCTTCACTCCTCCAGCCCCTCTCAGGCCCAGTCCCCACCTCTTGCCCCACTCCAGTCCCCTTGCAGCTCTGGCTCCAACGACAGCTTCCTGGGGCGGTGGGTTGGAGGTGGGGGGGGTCAAATCGCAGTCAGCTCCTCTGCAGCTGGGGGGTGTGACTGAGAGGCTAAGTTGGGGTGTCGAACTCATTCAACGGGGGGGCCACATTGGAGGGCAGGACACCCGCCGTGGGCCGCGTGTTCTCATGGGCCCCACAACCCTTCCCCCTGCCATGTTCAGAGCGGCATGGGCTCCCCTTCCCCTCAGGTCTCCCACCCCTCCCCTCTTCCCGGCCCTGTGGGGTCCCCCTTCACTGCAGTGGCTCCCTGACCCCCCCCGTTGCCCTACTGGGCAGCACCCTGACGTTCCCCCCACTGCATGGTGGCAGGCAATGAGTCTCAGTCACAGCCACAGGGAGCCTGAGCTCCCGCCTCCCAGCTGTCCCCGCCCACTCACCGTCAGTTATTCAGCATGCCGGCCTTTGGTTGGGCTCAGTCCTGTCTGGCCTTTGATTGGCTCGTTCCCACGTGGGCCCCAGCCACTTTTTCCTTTCTTATTTGTGATTCGTGCAGTGTGCTGTCAATCAAATAAGCATGCTGATTAACATAGCGAACAGTCGGGGGGGGGGGCAGTGCGGTGGCTCTCCTGGTGCCCCTGCTGCGACTGAGGCTCTGATTTGTTGGCAGACCACAGCAGAGCTGAGCCGGGATTGGCTGGAGCGCTTCCTCTGTTCCCCTGCACTGAGACTCAGATCACGTGAGCGAGTCAGAAGCACGACTCGCCTTGCTCTGCCCCTGCCCACCGTAGCCTGTCTTTGCTCTGCTCCTGCAGCGAGCTTGGGGCTGCAGCTCCATGGGTCGGATCTGTACCCTTGGCGGGCCGTATCTGACCTGCGGGCTGCAAGTTTGACAGTCCTGGGCCAGGCTACCTGGAGTGGGGGTGGAGGAAGGCCTCTCTTCCCTTCCCTGCCTCCAAACAGTGCCTCTTTGGGAGCAGGAAAAGTTGACCAGGGCTGGATTTTGGGGGGGAGAGGATGTTAGCCCAGGGTTCTGGGCTGCAGCCCCTAAACCCTGAGTTAATCTGGCCCATGCAATACCTAGATGGAGGCTTTTTCTGCCCTGCTGCCTCTTGCACCCTAAGCGCATCACGTCACCCATGTGGGTCTGCCCCTGCCGTCTCCCGGGCCCCAGTGCGGATGGGCTCCTGGCTGGAGCTGGCAGGACGGGCCCTGCATTCGCTCAGGGCTCTGATCCCAGGCCACGCCGAGGGGCAGGGGTCTCTGGGCACCTACCACCAGCTCCTGGCTTTGCTGCTGCGTCTCGGCTTTGGCTGCTTTTGACTCCTTTTCCCAGAAGGGCCGGATATTCTCGCGGTGCCTCCTGGAAGAAGTGGGGGGGGG
>ML682121.1:1546077-1569655 GCA_007922195.1 Podocnemis expansa | reverse complement strand
CCCACCTCTGCCCCCCAGCACTCTGCAACGCGCCCCAACCCCAGTTGTGCCCCCCGCACCCTCCAACCAGCTCCAAACACTCCCAACCCCCCTTCTTTACCCCACCCCACTCATTACACCCCCAACCCCACTTCTGCCCCCCCAACACTCTGCAACCCCCCTCCGCAATCAGCTCCAGCCACCCCCGCACCCACCCTCCGTGGGGAGCTGGGGACCCCCCGGGGCGGGATCGTGGCCGCCCCACGCGTGTCGCCTCGGCTGGGGGGGGCAGGAAGGGGCGGCTCCCCCCGGGCATGGCCCTGCCCCCGGGGGCGCGTGACACGTGGGGCCCCCCACGAGCGAGGCATTTAACCCCCCCCCACTAGGGCTCTGCAATAGGCGGATCCGGGGGGCTGCTGCTGCGCCCCGCGTGGGCGAGCGCGCCCACGTGGCGGGCCGGGTCCGGCCCGCGGGCAGCGGGGCTGGGGGGGCTGCACCCCCCGGAGGAAGCCGGCAGCAGCCCGGGCTGCTATTGCGGGACTCACAGGAAGAGGCTGGAGGCGGCCGGGGAGGAGCCAGGCAGGGACCAGGGAGAACAAAGATCCGGTACCCGGCGAGGTAGGAAAATAGCCAGGGCGGCTGCCTTGCTGCTTTGGGGGCCCCAGGGGGGAGGGATGGGGCAGGAAGGGTGAAAAAGGGGGTGGGGGGCACGTAGGCGCCTGGGTGGGACCCAGCTGGGAGCATCAGCTGCAAAAACCAGGGCATCTGGGCAGCCCAAAGGGGAGCAGCTCTCCACTCCCCAGTGGGGAGACAGGCTAGATCCAGATGTTTCTCTTCCCAGCTGCTGGGGGAGCTTTTCCCAGTGGGGCCTGGCCCCCAAAGCAGCCCCCAGCTCTGCCAATGCCAGGCCCTGAGCTGGAGACTGCAAGGAATCGGGGGCAGCCCTTGCGGACAAGGAGTGGGGCGGCAATGTGGGTCTCTGGACGGTTGGGAGAGCCGCTCTTGGTTATTTTCACGCCTTGGTGAGCCGCAATTGCAAAGCAGGCTGCTGGAGCTCAGCGCCCATCTGGATCTGCCCTTGAAGCAAAGCTGCGGGGTTCAGCCAGGGCAGGGGTCGCAAAGACGGGGCCCGAGGGCCGCATGCGGCCCCTAAAGCTATTTCCCATCGCTACCGATGTTTGCGATGTTGTTGTATGAAAAGGTTTCGGCAGTGCGGCCTGAGGGCGAACGTATTAGTCCTCACACGGGCCTTGTGGTGGTTGGAGTTTGAGACCCCCGAGGTAGGGCAAGAGATTGGGCCCTTTTTGTGGGGGGGGGGGAAGAGGAGGGGGTGAGAATTAAAGCAGAGGTGATGGGAGGAGAAAGAGGTGAAATGGTGGCGATTGAACGATCCGTGTTCGGCCAAGAGATCCCCAAAAGGGCTGGACGCTTTGCTCTCAAACATCGCTAAAGTGCTCTCCAGCTCGTCTGCTTTTCTTCCCACTTTTATGGCTTGACCAAGGCCTGGTGTAACCTTCGGGAGAGCTGGAATTCATTCAGTTGCCCCTCTCCAGCGTCTAAAAGAGCAAAACCCCTGGAGAAAGCCCCAGGATCCAGTCTGTAAAGGACTCACAGCCAAGATTGCTCAGAGCTACCACCCCACATTAAAATACTACTTACAGCAAACGTAACAATGAACTTTACTACTAACTACTAGCTTAACAAATCTTAACCTAAGAAGACAAAATGAATCTAAGTAGAACAGTCCCCGCGGAAACATTGTGGGAAAGGACCCCAAGAGTCCCAGAGTTTAGGCGGAGTGACCCATATCTCAGCCGCAGTCTCTCTTCAAGTCCTGGAGCTGCAAGAAGCAGAAAGTCTCTGCTTTGTTTGCAGGGATCTTAAGTAGGAATCCATGCAGGCTCTTCTTTCTCTTCTGGAGCCAGCACCATGCAGTCAGTTTACTGGTTAACCAGCAACCAGTCACATATGAGAAAAAACTGCTGCAAAATGCTCCCCAGCGGGGAGAAAAGATTTTGTGTCCACTCCTGACTCAGCTTTCCTCAGTCATACGCTTAGCACATGTGCTTTTCTCACGGCAACTCTGTGTAGCTGCTGCACTCAGGACATCTCTCCACACCAGCCGTAGTAAAACTTTGTGGAGCGTGCTCAGTGCAAGCACTCATTCAATTTCCAGAAGCTTCTCGACCTGAGCACCCAAATCTACCCAGCAGCAAAATCCTGCCTTTAAGAGATCCCTAAAAGAGGGGAAAAAAAAAACAAAAAACAAGGAGTCTCATGGCACTTCAGGACTGACAGATTTATTTATCGCCTGAGCTTTCGTGGGAGACTATCCCACTTCGTCAGATGCTTTGAAGAGGGAGAACTTACAGAATTGGATGAAAATAAATGTGGGGGAGTGTAAGACATGGGATCAGGTCATACCGCAACAGCAAATCTGAGAATTTGTAAGGATTCAAAGGCCAGGAAACAGACTGAGGGAGGGTGAAGTCAAATTACCTGTTATAATGTGAAAAGAATCCATAGTCACGATTCAGCCCGGTTTTCACACAATTTAACTTGCATATTAGTTCGATTTCGGCTAAAATATTAAAACCATACAAAGAAAGAAAAACAACCAAACAGTTACAATATTATCCAGTTTCAATTGTAATGTTGGGGAAATCTGGCTCACGTTGACTACAAAGATCAGGTTTAGGGGGTTATGTTGGGACTAAGAGAGAAAGGGAGAAATGGGCGGGGAATCTCACCACTTGGTGCAGCTCAAAGGTTTAGCTTAGGGTCCGGAGAGCTGGAGACAGGCAGAGCCCCCACCGTGACCAGCCAGGAAAAGGTGACGTCTCAGTGGAACTGATACAGCTTTTTGGATCCCGGCACCAGAACAGAATTTTGAACTTGGGTTGTGGGTTGTGTAGGGAAGAAACGATGGTTCGAGGCAGGACGCTAGGGTTGTTTTGGGTGGTAAATAATGACTTACCAGAGTTGTTTTGTTAGTGGTCGATAGGAACCGATCAGTCCTGGCTATGGGGGCCGTTCCTTTGAGGGTGCTCACAATTCACTCAAGCAGATTCTCTGTTTTGGATGTCAATAAAGTTGACTGGAATTGGTCTGATAACTGCTGAGATGTGTGTGTGGAGCTCCAGGTTCCTTAGCCTTAGGAGCAGAGACCCCCATCATTCAGTGCTTCCCTGCTTCACCAGTCCCAGAGTTCAGTGCGATTTCCACCTCAGAGCTTGGGTCTCCATTGAGCACGCTAATTCCGGTTCAATCCTTGATGCAAATAGAGTTTTCTGCTCTCCATTCAGGGTGCTAATTGCCCACATCTTCAATGCAGATGAGGCGAGGGGAGCTGCCCTAATTCCATCCCTTCTTCAGAGGGGTTTAGGTGCGTCGCCCACAGCCTTCCATTGGTTTTTGTTCCTGGTTCACGCAGGGGCTGGGGGTGATGGGGAGGGGAGTCACAGAGGCTGGATCTCCAAGACACAGAGCCACCAAGTAGGGGCAGAACTAGATGACCTCCGGAGGTCTCCTCCAACCCTGATCTTCTATGATTCCATCCACGTAGATACAGAGTCCCTCAGATTTTGGAATTTTTCTCTCATATAATCAAATGTTAAAGTTTTGACCCATTTTCTCCCCAATTCCCAAAGATGGATACAAAATACTCTAGAATTTTGTCTAGTTTTCTCTCTGTTTAGCTATTACCCATTTCGTAAGCCTGGAAACTTTATCCTGCCTCTCTAATTACAAAACATGAATGCAAAATTTCCTCAAACAGTCCCCTTTTCTCAAATTCTTCAATCCTGATACAAATTCCTAGCAAATATTGCCCTTTTCTCTCTCCTTACTGAATATGGATTTGAAATTCACTCTGATTTTACCTGTCTATCTCTTATAGACTGCTGATACAAAAGCTGTCCTATTTTTCCCTTTCCCTTCCTTATTTGTGAAAACTGATCAAAATTTTCTCAGATTCCACCCTTCGCTCTTTCATTACAGAGCCCTGATATGAGAACTCTCATTTTTCCTTTTGCTGTATAATTCTCAGTTGTTGATGAAAAATCTCTTCTAGTTAGGGGGGTGGTGGTGAGGGCTTCCTGTATTTTATAATTGATAACTTCTCCTTTTTGGGGGAAACCTGCTGCCCCCGTATCATTCTTTGCTTCAGAGGCCAGAGGGGTTAAAAATCAGCGGTCTCAAATTCAAATCGACATGTGGGCCGCATGAGGACTAGTACGTTAGCCTGAAGGCCGCACCACTGAACCTTTTCATACAATGATATTGCAAATATCAGTATCAATTGTGTCATTGCTGGCTGCAGGAAATAGCTTTAGGAGCCACATGCGGCCCGCAAGCCGCGTGTTTGAGACCCCTGGGTTAAATTCTGCAGTGAACAACTATCTCCTCTTTTGAGAATCCTTTGATTTCTCCTTTAAAATGGATGCTGATGAAAAAGCGTTGTGCCATATTGAATTAATTTCAAAGCCGGACTATGGAGGTCATTATCTCCCATCTGCTAACAGGACAATTGGCAGGGCCCATTTCTTCTCCCTGGGTTCAGGGGCATTGCTATTATAGAGAAAGATTTGGGGTACAGCAGGCTCTGTCCCCAGCAGGGAGGTGGGGTTGAGCTAGTGCTCAAAAACAGGCTGACGTCGTGCACTGGCAGAGCGGTGCAAGGTGGACTCGGACTGGACCAGCCCGGGGCTTCGGCAGACTGGCGCTGTAGTGCGGGGCGTGGGCTGTTGGTGCTCTGGGGCAATTTAGCGTGGGGCCCTGGGCTGCAGCCACAAAAGCACCTACAGGACTTTAAGGCTAAGAGGGGCCCTGCCACCCCACCACCGTGGTGCCATCTGCTGTTCTGCCATCTCTTTCCTTGTGGTGCCCCCTGACTCTCACACCCTCTGTGCAGTTGGGAAGGAGCCCCGTCGCCCCACCACTTATGACCATGCCCCACACTGAAGTCTCTGGTGTGGATTTTTTCCCTTGAAAGCTCATGCGATGAGTACGTTTGTTAGTCTTTAAAAGTGCCATAGGACTCCTTGTTTGTTTTGCTGAACTAGGCTAACGTAGCAGCCCGTTTAGAATTTATCTATCTGTGCATGAGTAGAAGAGGAAATGTTTAACTAGATGCGTTCAGGTTATTTCTTCCTTTTGGTTCTCTTTTTTTGGACTTCTCTGTGCTGAACACAGATACTTCCCCCATTAACTTGCAACTGTCCCAGTTAAATCCCTGAGAAGGAACTCTCTGTATTTTCCTAGCTGTTCCTCTTAATTAAAGAAAAAAATTATCCTTTTAAGAACAAGATTTGATTCTGTGTCCTAAAAGGCAAGAGGTTTTGTGTCTGTGTGCGCGCGCCTCAGACTGCACGGCCAGCCACGAAAGGGAACTCTGTTCCATTTTCAGCTGATATCACCGCTGGGGTTCAATCATTCTCCTGAGGGATGAATAAAAAGTGATTCAGGGGACTTCACAGGAAGGAATTCCCCAGTGTGCTGCCTTCCTGGATTCTCAAAGCAGGTTTTGCATTTGGGTGGTGGCGGCAATACCAATCCAAGGCCAGGGAATTGGTAGCTTCGGAGAGTTTTATGACAAGCCGTTAAGGCCAGTAGTTTTAAGGTCTTTTGCAGACCCTCACCTTCTGCACTTGAAGTGCTGTGCTGGTGGAATATTTTTTGAACCAGAAATACGAACCTCAGGATTTTAAAAGGACATATTTTTTCTTTTTGGTTGTTGGAAATTTTGGGAGATTTTTTTCCTCTCTTGTTTTTCTTTTGCTGCCTGGGCAGGGGGAGGAGGGAGGGGGTAGGGAGAAGGAGCGCAAGAGTTTCAATTGGCAAAGTCAGGGCATCCAAAATAGGGAGTTTGTTTTTTTTTCTTTTCTTCCGGCTTTTGCGGAAATGGGATAGCTAGGCTGGAGTAGGACAGGAAAGCAGCACAGTGAATGCATTTGTGGTAGGATGGGGCAAAGGAGCCCTGGAAACACCAGATGCAGATCAGTCCTAGAAGTCCGAAGTCCAACTCCATGGCACGCATGTAAAGCAGGGACGTGGAAGAGGGAAGTGATCGGGGGGGGGGGGGGCAGGAGTAGATAGAAGGGACATGGCTGCCCTATACCATAAGGGTTGAGCTGAGGGAACATCTTTAAAACAGGCACATCTCTAGCTAAGTGCCAGGTGGAGTTTGTCCTACAGATGTGGCACTTGGAAGCAGAGCTTTGAGCTGGAGAAAGCTAAAAAGCTGGGCGCTGCAGATACACCAACCAACACAGGGGACACCACCTCTTCCACGGCCAATCCTACCCAGCTCACCCCCACCAGCCCAAGAAATACCCAGGGTGCAAGGTTGGAGATGATGCCAAGATCTTATCAGAAAATTTTGAAAGGGTCAGTCTTGGACACAGCATCTCCAGGGGCCAGACATGGTGAAACTGAGACCACAACTCAGTGAACCCTTAGCAGGAGTGGCAGCTGAAATGACTAGAGCAAACATGAACAATTATGAGATTTCTGAACAAAGGGCCAGAATTAGGATGGGGCTCACCCCCAAACATGCTTGTCACCAGTTCAGAGCGCTAAGGTGGAAACCGGGTGTGGTTTTGTCTACAAAATTGATAAAAATTGGAATGCTTGGATGTGAGGGGTATAAGCTAAAACTATAGAGGAGCTCTCTTTCCTAATAAAAATAGAACAGTTCCTAGAGGGTGTCTCTGAAGAAATACAAAGATACATCCTGGATAGAAAGCTCCGATCTATATCAGAGGCAGGGGACATCGGAAATAGATGGCTGGAAGTGACAGAACTATTAGCAGTTTCGGCGGAGGGAGGGGGGGATGTACCGGGAGGGGTGCCCAAAGATGACATATCACCACTGGGGGCAACCCAAGGGCCTACCACACAGGGAGAAGCCCTCCTCACCACCAGGGAAGCCTCAGACGCTTCTTGTCCCACAGCCCCATTCTCCAGCAAGCTACCTCACTCTAGTGACAAGCCGGCTGGATGATGTTTTAAATGTAATGAGCTGGGGCATGTGAAGGCCAACTGCCCCAAGAGTACTAAAAGAGTGCAGTTCCTTGCACCAGGGTCTCACCAAGAGCCTGCAGGTGCAGATGCCTGGCAGATACCCCCTGAGTGAAGGGAGACTGTGAGTGTGGGTGGGAAGAAAGGTCTCACGTGGAGAGACACTGGAGCATAGGTGTCAGCTATCCACCAGTCCTTAGTGGACCCTGAACTCATCAGCTAAAGAACCCAAGTGATGGTTGAACCCTTCAAGGCAGACTCTGTTGACCTGCCTACACCAAGCTCCCCTTAAGTACAAAGGCTGGTCAGGGATCTGGACTTTCACCATCTACGATGATGAGCCTATTCCCATGCTGGTGGGAGAGGACTTAGTTTATCATGTGAGTCTAGCTGCAGGGATGGGGATAATCACCCACAGTTGGGCTAAGCAGGTCTCTCCTCCTAACCCCGTTATTGAGGCTTCTACTAGGGCCCAATCTGTGTTCCCATGGGCCAGAGATCCAGATCGGTGTGGTAGATTGAGACCTCGACCCAGCATGTCTTGGATCTTTGAGTCTGTCTCTCTAAGTCATATGGTCTGAATCTTAGTGTTCTCCTGCACCTTTTGTAGACAAAATAGTCGGTTGCTCTTAAATTATAGCATCGAATTTCCCAGTGTTGTTCTCACTTGGGGGATTTTCATAGCCTATCCCGTTACACTTGATTCAGTAGATCAACTCATTCTACAAAACGTTCATTCCTTACATCTAACACTGATGAAATGCAGCCGTCAGTGATGTCCCCATACCTTGTACTCCTTACCATGCTCAACCCTACGACCCCACAGTCATAGGTCCCAGCTTCCCTAGGACTCCATCACAGTCTCTGGACCTCTCTGTTGGTAAGAAGGAGATCCACAGGGATTTTCCTTCTGGCTGAATCTTTCACTTTTTCTGCAAAAGGAAGCTTCCTTCTTTGTGTTTTCTGAATGTCCTCGATGATGAGGGTCTGGCTGTATGTGGTTCCAACAGAAACGCAGATAGTTAAATCCCTCATGAGCCTAATCACACGCTCCTCCTGTTCCCCTGGGGAGCTGACCTTAGGATATTACTGGTTTAAAATAAGCTTTGGTTTAAGTAATATAACTTCATTTTAATGACAAATGTCTTGTGAATTCATCTAACCTCTCTTGTTTTCTCTCTCTTGAGCAGGGTTTCCAATTTCCAAACTTGATGTGACATCCCATCTGGAACAAGGAAAAGAGCCATGAGTCCCAGAGCTCCAGGACTCTGAGGAAAACCAGATCCTGAGAAACATCTCACAGGTGAGGAATCATTAAACTATTTCAGATAGCGTCAGTGCCCAAATGAAAGAGTTGGGATTTTCCACCAAGAACTTGTGAGTTCTTTGAGTTCCAGTTTCAATCTCATGAGTCCCCAGCGTGTCTCATCTTAAGGCAGATATCACTCCTAGCCTTCTACCCATCCTGACAGACAGCTGGGAGTAGCTTTCTCCCTCGCCACTGAGTGTGTGGAGGAAATGTGGAGGCATAGTTGGTCCCCTCCTCCATGGGAAGTGTCTGAGGAAATTCAGTTCCTGGTTTTTATTTCCCATCTCTCCAGCAGTTAGGTTTGCTGTTCACTTTTACCCATCTTTCTGAGGTTTCTCTCTCTTATCTCAGCAGGTGCTGGTATGGTGGGTGAGAACAAAGAGCATATTCCTCACCGGGACGGTGCTGAACAAGTGGAACCAAATGGGACTTTGTCACAAAGATCCAAAAATAACGTGCCCAGGAGTCATGAGCAGGGCATAGCTTCTGACAGTCAGGATAGACCAAAGATGCAGAAGGAAAACACGCCATGGGAGGATGTGGGTAGTAAATCCATTATTTGTCAGGAAACAGAAAAGGACCTCAAGGAACCCATTATCCAGCAGAGAATCCCCAAGGGGAAGAGAAAAAATACCTGCCTTGAGTGTGGGAAAAGCTTCACTTATCGCTCAGGCCTTATCAGACATGAGATAATCCATACAAAAGAGAAACCCTATGAATGTGATGAGTGTGGGAAAAGCTTCAATCAGAGCTCAAACCTTATTACACACCAGAAAATACACAAAGGAGAGAGACCCTATGAATGCGCCGAGTGTGGGAAAAACTACAATCAGAGCTCAAACCTTATGAGACATCAGAAAATACACAGAGGAGAAAGGCCCTACAAGTGCTCTGAGTGCGGAAAAAACTTCCCTGACAGCTCAACTCTTATTAAACATCAGAGAATCCACACAGGGGAGCGACCTTATGCATGCAAAGAGTGCGGGAAAAGCTTCACTCAGAGCTCAGACCTTATTAGGCATCAGAAAATACACAGAGGAGGGAGACCCTACAAATGCTCTGAGTGTGGAAAAAAGTTCCCTGATAGCTCAACCCTTATTAAAGATCAAAGCATCCACAATGGGGAGAGACCCTATGGATACTGTGAGTGCGGGAAAAGCTTCACTCAGAGCTCAGACCATACTACACACCAGAGAATCCATACTGGGGAGGGACCCTATAAATGCTTCGAGTGTGGGAAATGCTTCTCTCAGAGCTCCTACCTTACCATACACCAGAGAATCCACACTGGGGAACGACCCTATGAATGCTGCGTGTGTGGGAAAAGCTTCACCGTCAGTTCTTCCCTTATTACACACCAGAGAATTCACACAGGGGAGAAACCCTACGAATGCTATGAGTGTGGGAAGAGCTTTGCTCAGAGCTCAGACCTGACTGCACACCAGAGAATCCACACTGGCGAGAAACCCTATGAATGCTGCGAGTGTGGGAAATGCTTTGCTGTGAGCTCTTCCCTTATTACACACCAGAGAATCCACACAGGGGAGAGACCCTATCAATGCTGTGAGTGCGGGAAAAGTTTCACCGTCAGCTCAGCCCTTATTACACACCAGAGGATCCACACAGGAGAGAGACCCTATGAATGCTGTGAGTGTGGGAAAACCTTCACTGTCAGCTCTGCGCTTATTATACACCAGAGGGTCCACACTGGGGAGAGACCCTATGAATGCCACGAGTGTAGGAAAAACTTTGCTACCTACTCAAGCCTTCTTACTCATCAGAAAGTCCACACCCGGGAGAGCCCCTACCAATGCTGTGAGTGCGGGAAAAGCTTCACCGACAGTTACGCCCTTCTAAAACATCAGAGAATCCACACGCGGGAGAAACCTTATGAATGCTCTGAGTGCGGGAAATGCTTTGCTCAGAGCTCAGAACTTATTACGCACCAGAGGAACCACACCGGGGAGAGACCTTACGAATGTTGTGAATGCGGAAAAAGCTTCACCATCAGCTCTGCCCTCATAAAGCATCAAAGAATCCACACAGGGGAGAAACCCTATGAATGCTCAGAGTGTGGGAAATGCTTTGCTTGGAGCTCAGACCTTAATGCACACCAGAGAACCCACACTGGGGAGAAACCCTACGAATGCTGTGAGTGTGGGAAAAGCTTCACCATCAGTTCTGCCCTTATAAACCATCAAAGAATCCACACAGGGGAGAAGCCCTATGAATGCTGTCAGTGTGGGAAGAGCTTCACTTGGAGGTCAGCCTTCATTACTCATATTAAGCTTCATACTGGAGAGAGGCCCTACAAATGCTTTGAATGTGGAAAAAGCTTCATTCGGAGCTCTGCCCTTCTCTATCATCAGAGAATCTGTAAGGGAGAGAAACACCATGAAAACCTCCTCTCGGGGTCGCCAATGATTTTTATGATTAATAATTAATAGTTTTGCGCAGTCACGCCTAGTAATCTCTCAGCTCCCCCAAGTACATGGTCCACTTTTGCCTTCCACACCTCATCCTTCTGTGGGGTTGCTCCTGTGGTTTCTTCTGTCAGCTCCTTTGTCCTATCAGTCATGGGAAAGTGCATCCTTCATAGCAGGAACATCCATCAGCCCCAGGTGGGGGCAGTTGGAGTGACCACAACCAGCTATAGCGAGGTAGAATCTATGTGCCTCATCACTACACTGCCCATGGAGTTCGCTAGAATTAGCTGTCATCATGGAAATAGATATCTATTCTTTCAGCAAACAAATGTCCACATATATTGGCCAGAGGTATCTAGCATGTTTTCTCATGACATGACCTAAATTTCATCACTTCCTTTGGTCTAAACCAGGGGTCTCAAACTCAAATCACCATGAGGGCTGCATGAGGACTAGTACATTAGCCCGAGGGCCGCACCACTGAAACCTTTTTATACAACAATATTGCAAATATCACTAGCAATAGCGTCATTGCGGGCCGCAGGAAATAACTTAGGGACCATATGTGACCCGCAGGCCGTGAGTTTGAGACCCCTGGTCTAAACAAACCTGGATCATTTCATTTATACAGTTCCTTGTGCTGCAAAGTTAGGGTTTGAATCACCAAGTTCTCTGGAGACTGACTGGTACAGTTGTTCTCAAGTGGCCTTGTGTTGTGTGAAACAGTGGTCATTCTTGGGGTTTTGTTCTCAGTTAAAATATATTTGAAGAGCAGGAAGATGGACACACAGAAAAAAGTGTCATTTAGCCTCAGTGACAGTGGAAGGATAAGGGGTGACTCAGAAGAATATCTGGTTCCCCATCACCCCAAGACTGTTACTTCGGTCTGAGCCAGGCAAAGTTTGTCTTCATATTATATCCTCCCAGCTCCCAAAGGGTCAGGTAATGAAATATCTACAGCTCTCTGGGCTTGGGAATACTTCTTTGATCTAAATCAGACTCATAAGGACTGGAGATGAAAATGGCACAGACGTGGAATGGGAATTCAAATGGGCCCCAAAGACAGCCAGAACTTTCAAAGTTTATATCCTAGTTTCTGTGTATTGGCAAAGCCATTTATGGAGAGGTTGACTGTGGGGTTTTTTTCCCCCCTTATGACGATGTTAAACCTTCTGTAAATAACAACAGTACACCAATGCGACAGCACTGAGTGAAGCTTGCTTCAATAAATCAGAGGAGGATAGAATGGGAGACTCTTTCGTCCTGATTTTCGCTCAACGGAAATAACCTGTTTTGAAATTTCATTTCACCTGAGAGTTATCATGTCTGATACCTCCCTCTGATTGTGTTTGCTCTTTCTTGAAGTCTGGTTGGTCATACAACTTAGGGTAGTAGTTTTGTTTCAAAGATTGTACCTCAAACCTGTTGGAGACTGAGACAGATGGTGGATTTGGCATGAATTTTCATAGAAATAGCAAGCACACTGTTACTGGATTTTACCCTCCCTAAAAGGAAGCTATGGTGAACTGTGGCCTGGGTAAGACTGTTTCTGGAGTACCACTCCACAGTTCAGTAGCACTGTTACAGTTCCAAAGGATGCCATGGTTAGATTGGGAAGAATTGTACTTTGCTATTTGGATCCAAAGTTTCATGAGGAAAAGCAAAACCTTTCTTGCCTTCAGAGGACATTCCTTCTCTGCAGATCTCAATCTAGCTTCCTGATTGGGCAGCAAGGACCATCGTGCTGTACAAATGATGGTGATCAATACGGGAATGACTGTATCAGAATCTGAATTCAGATTGCAGGACGCACAAATGTTGAATTTTGATTCTGTGGTTTTGTGTCTTAGTTTTGCTGTTATGTATTTCCGTCACTGCTCCTCCACATCCTGCTACTTTGAAAGATTAGAAAGTATATGAAAATAGATGAGAGGTGCTTTTTGTCATAACACAGATCTTCCCACCCCTTCAAACAATGCCTACGGCAGAAGATGTAGAGACAAATTACCTCACAGAAATGAGAGGCATGTATGTTGGGGCAAATCACAACTTTACCGAAGGGTTCACTTGGTAAGAAAGGGGCATTAAAAGAAAATATTTATGACAAGATTTTGTAATCTTTAAGTATGTTGTTGTTATCACTGAATGTGAAATTAAATATGAAGTGATTAGTTAAAGAGTTGGAGAGAGACGATACGATAACCTGAATTGTGTCGGAAAACAAAGTTATGTTGTTTTTCTTTTTGTTAGTAAGATAGGAGATGGTGACTAATACCTGAAACCTTATTTGATGTAATTTACCCTTTTTAGCCGAAGGAGTTCTGATTTAAAACTTCACTCCACAGATTAGGAACTTGGAATATGTGTGAGAAATGGTGTCTGTGAGAACACAAATCCAATATAGATTTTACTTGCTTGTATTTCAAATTAAATTGATTTTGATAAGCCTCAAAAGAAATATTTAAGGGGAAAATTAATCAAGGAGGCAAGCTGTGTAACCGTTTATCCTGTTAACCTGTAACAGTCACTGAGTTCTCCGCTTGATGTGACATCTTTCATGAGGCATCCGCTTTTTTTTTTTTTTTTTTTTTTTAAGAATGGTAATGAATACATGCTGCAGTGGGTAGTTTTTCTGATGCAGATTTTGCTAGGAGTTGTTTTTATGGGTGCTGACACCCCTCTTCCTTTTCAGGAGATCAGGTGTTAAAAGAAAGCTATTTAACACTCAGAACAGGTTATGGAAAACTGCTCAATCCTGAGGGTTTTTTTCCTTTTCATTTTTGGTATCTTTGGGGGGTCACATATCCACTCAACGTGTGTGACCCAGAAACCCATTGGTGCCAGCTGGCAAAGGGGGGTGGGTCTCTGATCAATACAAGGGACACTTGTCACAGACTTGACAAACTCATGATACCTAGTTTCAAAGAGGTAGCTGTATTAGTCTAGTTCAGCAAAACAAACGAGGAGTCCTGTGGCACTTTTAAAGACTAACAGATTTATTTAATGCATGATCTTTTGCAGGAGAAAATCTCACTTAATCAGATTCTCTCCTGTAAAAGCACATGTGATACATTTGTTAGGCTTTAAAAGTGCCACCGGATTCCTTGTTTGCTTTTCATGCTACCTAGTACACTTCTTTCACGGTATCTGTATCTAAAGGGTAGCCTGCGTGGTCCCTACTGAAAACTCGTAAGTTCCTGATAGTCATGATCACTGTGAGATAATACGAGTAATAGGTACAAGTAATATATATAATGTAAGTATATGGAAAATGATGCCGTTTCGTCTCAGAGTGAAAGTGAGTCACCCTGATCATAAGTCTCGGTGATGATCCACTCAAGTGAGGAAGTTCTACCCCTTCCTGGCCAGTTCTCTAATGGATTGCTTTGAACCAACACAGAGAAGTGAATGTAAAATCTGCTTGATTAGATAGGAAAGGTAACTTAAGAAGCGTAGGTCTTATTTTGTGATTTTGTTTTGCCTGTAACAGCTTGTATCCTGCACTCACATTTGTTTCTTTTTGAATTTCTCTGTCTTAAATAAATTTCCGTAGGTTTTATAAATGAACTCAAGTTGTGTGTGTGGTTCAGGAGCAGTGGTGGGAGGTAGAATTGGTAAGCTGGGGAATGCCATTCCCTTGGCAATGGAGGCTCTGGGATTTCTCTGGGGTCTGGCACTCGAGTTGGACACCGCAGGGGGGCACACTAATGGATCGTGGGAGCTGGGATGTAATTGTTGTTGATGAGGAGCACTGCTATAGCCCAGAGGTGTATGCTTGTGTGGTAGGGAGCGGCCCTAGCTCAGGCCTGCTCTTCTCTCCAGTTCAGTGAGGGCCTTTGACATCCACATGCAGCTCAATGAAACCCTTCCCAAACTCTACAAGGCCCAGCTCATCAATCGACGTATCACTACATCCCTGTTCTTCATACTCAACAGTTGACATGAATATTAAGCGTCCCTCCCTCATGCCTTGGGCATATGACCCACACGGGTAAATATGGAGTTTAAAGGGCCTGGGTGCTGCAGCCAATGGCAGCTGCACCAGGGAACCAATCAGGGGTCTGGAGCTTGGTATAAAAGAGCTGTACTGACAGAAGAATATTTCTGTCTGAGGGCTCAAGGAGGAAGTATGGCTGACTGCTTGCACGCCTGGAGAATTCAGCACCGTGGACAGCTCAAACCGACAGTGGGATTTTCTCCCATGAAAGCTCAGGCGATAAATAAATTTGTTAGTCTTTAAAAGCGCCATAGGACTCCTTGTTTGTTTGTGGACAGCTTAGTGTCTGACCACAGGGAGCTAGGGAAAGCCAGGACACTGATGTAAAGGCCAACTTGGCCCTGAGGCTGTGGGAAGCAGTCCTGAGTCGAGGGTCTGACCGATACTGGGACTGTGGGGAAGCAGCCCAGGGAATAGGACTGGAAGGAAGTGGTGCTGCAGAGGTTCACAGTGGCCATTAAAGGAAGAGTGGCTAGGCCAAGTGAGTATGACGTTCCCTCAGAAGGGGGATCCATGGACAGGTGCTCAGACAGAGGCCTGAACAGCCAGACTACCATTTGTTTCCTATCTTTTACCAGTTACTGATCCATGAGAGGACCATTCCTCTTATCCCATGACTGCGCACTTTGCGAAAGAGTCACAGATTTTCGGAAAAATCTACATACACTATTCACTGGATCACCCATGTCCACGTGGTTGTTGACCCCTTCAAAGATTTCTAATACATTGGTAAGGCATGATTTCCCTTTACAAAAGTCACGGTGACTCTTCCCCAACACGTTGGGTATTGAAGTTTGGCAAGGTTTTCCTTCGCAAAAAGAGGATGTTCACCTCTGCGCTGTACAGCTCCTGTGCTGTTTCCAGAGCGATCTGTAATGGGGAGGGCAGAACGCTACAGTGTGAGTCACTGGCAGCATGGGTGATCCTGACACAAGACAGAGTCAATGGTGCATCGTGGGGGTGACTTGAACCTGATCGCTTCACCTCCCCTTCTCACAACCAAGGGACGAGTGTCCTTACCCAGTGAGGTCACGTCCTTATGCATGAGGTCTCTGTAGAGGGTTCCCTGATGGGGGTCCAGCAGAGCCCACTCCTCCCTGGTGAAATACACAGCCACCTCCTTGAAGGTCACCAGCTCCTGAAAGAGCAAGAGTCCAACATTCAGCACTCACTACTTCAGTCACACTTCATAGGTGAGCAGGGCCAATCCAACAGACACACAAATCAGGTGAGACCCACAAAGGATCCAGATGATATTGGGGTGAGGAAAGACAGAGGCAGCCTCTCATCCTTCCCAACACAGAGAGAGGAGAAAAGTCTTCACTGGCGTCACACACCAACTTGCTACAAGTTAACGCAGGAAATGGTGCCCTCAGCAGGGTCCAGGGAAAAGCCCCACTTGTAAGAATTCCCAACTCATTCCTTATTGACAGCATCTGGATATCAGGGGAGGGGGTATCTTCCCCACATTTCACAGGTATCTCCTCTTTATATGACATAACCTTTAGTTAGTGGGGCCACGTTCCACCACCAAGAGCCTGGGAAGTTTTCCTGGCCCAGCTCAGTTTGTTCCCTGTTCCACAAATAGGGGAATTTCCCTCACCCAGCCCCTATGGGTGCATTAGCAGAATCCAGGCTACACATTGAACCAGTCCCAGCAGGTTCTTCACACCTTGTCTGGGCGTTAACATATAATTTGGTGGGCCCTGGAATCCTCCTAAACGGTTGGGCCCCCCTTCCCGCATGGGTGGGCCCCTCTCCTGCACCCCAGCTCCTGCCCCCTAAACGCTAGCCCTCACCCCAGCTACTTCCCCCAATATTCATTCCCCTGTCCTCAAAATCCACCTCCAGCCCCCAATACCTACCCCCAAAATCCACACACCCAGCCCCAATACTCACTCCCCTGTCTCCAAAATCCACCCCTGTCCCTAATACGCACCCCCAAAGGCTGGACTCAGACCAGGTGCAAATCTGGCCTTCCCTGGCAGAAAAACCCTACAACCTACCCAGCCTGCCCGGGCCTCGTGACTGGGAGGGGAAATCTGAGGCTACCAACTGGGGAGGACCCCCAGAGTCTGTCAGGGCCCCGACCAGCTGCGCTGTGAAGGGGCTGATCCCCAGCTGGATGAGGAAGCAGACATTGACCCCCCCACCCCATGCGACCTAGAAGAGCTCCCGTTGGCAGAGGAGGGGCCACCGGCCGTGTACAAGCCTTGTAACCTGGAGGAGTTACCGCTTGCTGATGGGCCAGAAGCGTTCCCCAATCTACTGCCCATGGACACGGAGGGTTTCACTGGGATCCTCCAGGCAACCTAGGAGGGAGACCCCAAGGACGGCTACCCTCTTTGGAACTAGGTACTTGGGCTGGGGTGAGAGGAAGGAGCCCAGGGAGAGCGGAGCGCCAAGCAACGGCTCGCGTCAGTGCGTTTCGGCTGGAGCCACGCTAAGCCAGTGGCAGACCGGTCTGCCACTGGATAGGGCCCTGGGCTGGGATGCAATGGAGATGGGCAGGCTTGTATCCCCCTCCTCAACCCCTTTCCTTGTGGGATCATCCCAGCAATTACCCACCGCCCGAGTTGTCTACCAACCTTGTGTTTGCCCACACTGCCTACGGGCTGGAGCTATTGACTTTGGGTTTGCACACCCGGCCAAGGGGCTAGGGCAGGGACTCTGTGTGTGCTCACTCTGCCAAGGGGCCAGGCTAGAGGCGACACTCCGGCTACCTGGAGGGACACCATCCCAGGCTAATTCCCCTGAGCCACCAGTAGGAGGTGCCCTCCCGATGCACTGGAGGCTCCGGTCGCTTACAAAGCGCTTCTGATCCCCCACCATGGATATCAAGAAGCCACCATAAAATATACTCTGCCCCCTTTACTGCACATCAGTCACTGGTCTCCAAATAGCCAACGGTTCTGGTAAGAGAGAGATTGCTTAAAACTCCAAGCTCTTTACACAGAAAGGCTTCTTCTGACCCCAAAGGGTCAGCCACATTAAACAGAATAGTATAGGTTTGGATCTTACCCAAAATACTATGCTGCCAGCCAATCCTTTAGTAACTAAAACTAAAGGTTTATTATACAAGGAAAGAAACAACTATGAGACTACTGTCAAAAGGTTAAAGTAATCACATACATACAATCAAATCAAATCCAATCCAATCCAATCATAGGGCTGGAAGTTTCCAGCAGAATTCAAAGTTTGCAGATCTTAGGCATACATTGAATAGCTGGATGGGTTTCAGTCCTTATTTCACAGCTTCAATTTTACAAATCTAGTTCAAAGGAATAAAGCAGGGTGATTTCCAGGCCAGTGCTGGCTGAGATCTCAATCCTGTGGCCTCAACTTTCCTGAGAAGCTCGGAAGGGATTATGTTCCACACTTTCTTTCTAGCTGTAGCTAGGTGGGCATTTGCAGGTAGTTTCCTCATGTGGGCTTTGATGACAGTTCATGGATACTGTAAAACGAACGAGGAGTCCTGTGGCACTTTTAAAGACTAAAACAGTTATTTATCGCATGAGCTTTCATAGGAGAAAAATCCCACTTTGTCAGATGCTTTGAAGACGGGGAACTTATTCTCCCACAAAAGCTCATGGGATAAATAAATCTGTTTAAGTGCCACAGGACTCCTTGTTTGCTTTGCTGAAGTAGACTAATATAGCTGCCCCTTTGGAGCATCACCTCTTGGGCACCACAGGTAATTAGCTACATTAGCACCTTAATAGACAGTTTATATTGGTATGTCAATGGTCCATCTTTATTTTCATCCAATTCTGTAAGTTCTCCCTCTTCAAAGCATCTGACAAAGTGGGATATCCTCCCACGAAAGCTCCTGCGATAAATAAATCTGTCAGTCCTTAAGTGCCACAAGACTCCTTGCTTTTTCTTGCTTTCCTAGACTAACATGGCTGCCCCTTTGGAACTTGATGTTAATGGTCACTTTTGACCTCTTCAAATAGGACAATACTAACAGATAGGGAAGCAGTTCCTCCGCCATGCTAACCTCTAAAAAGATAGATGCAAACATCATCAAGAGAGACTTCTAACAATACACGTGCATATCAAAGTCCTAGCCTACTTGAAACACAACGACTTTATTTTCCTACAACATGTCTTAAAGGTTAGCTGTGAGTCATGTATTCTACAAAATGGCCTGGCTTTTTTAGGCTTAGCATGACAGAAATGGTGACAGAAACTAAAGCCCGAAAGGTAGGAGCTACACACAAAGCCGTCCCTACAGAGTTAACCCATGAGGAGGGGAGACTGGCACGGCCAGGGCTGCGAGATGGAGGCCAGGGTCGGTAATATCACTAGAGCCCCGGCGTCCTCCCCAGGGTGAGGGTCTCTCTAGCCAGGGGAGATGCCGCTCCCATTCACCTTTGAATCCCAGCAGTGTCTCCTTTCAGAGAGAAATCACTGAGTCTTGTCTCCAGCTCCACAAATACCAGCTCTCACTTCTCTGACGTCCCATCCTTCCTGCTGAGGAAAGGAGGAGGGGTGACAAATGGGACCCCATCCCCTAAACCCACCAGCTCCCACAGTCCAGAAAACCTGGATTTGAGCTTTGTAGCCTGAGATGGCCCCAGTTCTGGGGGGCTCACCTGCCTTCCATGCCAGATTCTCCACGGGCCCTAGTGAGATGGGATGTGAGGGAGCATTGGGGAAGTAATAGCCCCCTATTCCCACCCCTCACAGGCTTCACTCCCATGACCTTCCCATTCAACCTGCTCAAGTGATCAGCCATGAAGTACTGAAGGCTGACACTAAAGGGCCAACATTTATGCCTCTCTGGGACATTGTTTCAAGCTGCTGGCAGAATCTGAAAAGCGGCCATGTTTCTGTTTCCTTTGTAATCAAGAAACTTAGTTTTTAAAAGCGGAAACTAATAATGATTAGTTCAAATTAAGTTAATTCAAACTAACATGACCCCACTAGAAACCCACTTCGAACTAGCATGTTGTAGGGCAAACAGAAGATTTTGTAATGGTATAACAATAGGGGGCAATGGAGGTCCCCTCCCAACACATTTCCATTCTGCCAGACTATGTAGTAAGCACGTAATTATCTAGGTGTTAGATTGCAGGATAAAGGTGGTGGGAATCAACACCCCAGCAGACAGTCTATGTGACCAGGAGAGGGCCTGATCAGTCCTCCGTCTGAGTAATGGGCTATAACAATATAGCCTGTTTCCCTGACTTCACTGGACTTGCCGGTATCTTCGAGGACATCACTCCCCAGCTGAAGCCCGCGGTCGCAAAGTGGGCTCCCCAACTGCTGATTGGGTTGTAAGTCTGTCTATATTACTTTGCGTTTAACTCTGGGTCTATCCCTTTGTCTGGGTATTAGCTAAGTAATCTGGTTAGTTAATAAAACACTTTATTCCTGCTATGTGCATCTCAGTGGTTGTTGCTACTGGAATCCCAGACCTGAAGCCCACTTGGTAGCGGGGCACGCATGTCCATGGACAGGACTTGCTAGTTCGAATTAGGAGATGGGCATCATGGGAAGGGCGGCAAGATGGTCCCCAAGAAGGGCCGTGCCCCACCCAATATATAGAGAGAGGAAGGCATCATAGGAGGAAGCAGCTCAAAAAGCGTTAATTAGAACTAATGGCTAGTTCGAATTAACACAGCTACACTGGGTTAATTCAAACTAATAAGTTCAAATTAATTATTATTTCAAAGTTAAGTGACTTTTATAACTTCAGAGTAAGCTTTCATTAATTCGAACTAAGGAATTCCTTAGTCTGAATGAATGAAAACCAGCATAGCCATGCATTAATTTAACTCCAATTAATCCTCAATTCAAATTTAAGTGTAGACACGCCCTCTGATATTTTAGGGAATTTCAGACACTCAGGCTGTTGTTCAGCACACCCCACCACCAGGAACGTCTGTCTCAGTAGCCCCAGCCACCTCTGCCAGGAAGTTAACCACTGCGGCACTTTTCTCCCCCAGCACTTTACAGGAAGAAAATGTTTCTCTGCCTTGCCAGACAAATTCTCTGCTGTGCTGAGAGCCCGCAAGGTCCCCCCGAACCCAGGAAACCCGTTAACTCATTGGGAACTTCAGAATGAGGGTAGGGGATTTCCCCCTCAAAGTAACAGCAGACAGACTTTTACAAAGCAGAAGAGAAGATCCTGTGGTTGCAGCATTGAGGACTCCCAGGATCCATCCCTGGCTCTATCACGGACTCACTAGGTGACCTTGGGCAGAACCCTGCCCCTCCGCCTGCCTCGCTTTCCCCCTTTGTCCCATGGGGTAGTGCCCTGACCCTGCTCTGTAAAACGCTCTAGGGCAGTGGTTCTCAACCTCCGTGTCAAGACACAAAAGTGTGTCACAGCACAGCAGCACATGGGTCGCTGGGTACGCTCCCACGTGGCGGCAGAGCTGCTGGTGGCTGTATTAACCCGGGCCACCTCTCTGTGTGACTCAGGCGGGCTGCTGACTCATCCAGCAAGCTAGGAGCTGGAGGCAGGGTGTTTTTAAACCTCCCGCCCTGAGCGCAGAGCCCAGGGTGGGGGAGAGGGTTTCTCCAGCAGCTGTGGGGCCCCTTTGTTATGAAGGTGAGTGTGAGGCTGCAGAGTGGGGAGCGGAGGGGGGCCAGAGAAGCAGCAGGCCCAGAGTGGGGGGGTTCCTGCAACCAGGCAGTGAGGCCAAAGCTGGGACTGCAGCGAGAGCTGGGGCCAGAGTCAGGGCCATGGCGAGAGCAGGTGCTGTAGGGAAACAGACTCAGTGGCTGCAGGCTAGTGGGGTGGCTGCCAGGGGAGGGGGGAAGGAAAGAGATGGGGGCTGCTGGGAGGAGGGGAAAGAGATGGCGTGGGCTCCTGGGGGGAGCTCTGGTGTGTGGCGTCACAATGCTCAAAAGGCTGGGAACTTCCGGTCCAGGGCACAGAAGCGCCTATAGAAAAGCTGCCGGTTGTTATTTCACTGACACAGTCTGACCTGCAGGGATCGGCTCCACAACTGCTGCCCCTTCTCTCCTCCTCTCTCGCTGAGCAGGGAAATGTCCCCGGCCAGTCTGGAGAGGCCCTGGTCCCTTCTCTTGACAATGGCTCTCACCAGCTGGGACAAGAGCAGCTGCTCCTGCTCCTTCGGAAACCCCTGCAGCTGCTTCCACGCCTGGATGATCTTCTCTCTCTCGATTTGTGTCTGTTTCTGCAGCTACAGGGAGAGGGCAGATCAGTAACTGGAGAGAATTATAAACCTGTCCCCTGGCAGAGTGGGTAGTTAGTGACCAGAACTGAGGATGATGGAAAGTTCATTTAGGCCAGGAAGGCTGGAAGATCAGGGTGTACACCAGTAACAGGAGGGACACTTCCCCCAAAATCTCATCAAATTGCCCTGCGCCAAAGCCTCCATCTCTCCAGTACGTTTCCTCCTCTTCCTATCTTCCATAGGGACTAGAAAAGACCCAAACACTGGAACATCCAAATAACCTAATACTTGGATGGACCTTTTCCTTTCCTGCTGCCTCTTGTACACTAAGGACATCCCGTCACCCACATGAGGCCAACCCTGCGCTCTCCCCGGGCCTCAGCGTGGAAAGGTTCCTGCTTGGGAGTGTCAGGATGGGACCTGCCCTCACCATGTCACTCCAGGCTCTGATCGGGCCAAGCTGAGGGGCAGGGGGCTCTGGACACCTACCAGCAGCTCCTGGCTTTGCCGTTGCTCCTCAGTTTTGGCTCCTCTCTGTTTAGATGCTCTTGCGGCGTCTCCTGGAAAAAACAAAGATGGGGGGATACAAACTGCTTAAATGACCTCTCAGCTGTCAGATGTCATGTCCAGGACTGATTCATCCTTAGCCAGGAAAATCCAAGCGGGGCTGGTGAAACGGTGAGCAGGTTTGCCAGAGAAGTCGCAGATCCCCAGGGTGATGGGTCAGGGACACAGCCCTGACCAAGGGCATCGCTGGCGCTTGGTACATGGTGCATGTGCCCCAAGTCCCAGAGCCAGTGCCCCAAATGTCCGGGGCAGCCCCTGCCTCTCCCATCCCCGCCCCAGCCAGAGATCCGGGGCCTGGCTGCCAGCAAAGGCGCCTCCCTCTCCCGGCCATGGGGGTGCCTGCCACTCCCAGCTGTGGCTGGGGATCCAGGGCCAGGCTGGCATCGGCAGGAGCCCAAGGCTGGATCGGACCCAGGTGGAGAATTGGGCCTGGGAGGCACCGACACTCCTGGCCCTGAGACAGCCCCACTGCCCCCTCCTCCAATTATCCCTATCTCAGACCTTAACTCAATTTTCCCATCTCCCAGCCTCACCCATTGTGCCACATGATGGGTTACCAGATGCCAGGCAACAGCAGGACATGTCCTTTTTACCTTCACATCCTCTTTCCGACAAACAGTTTAAAAACACGATTTTGTCCGGCTTTTTACTTACAAGGGTTAAAGCAGGGGTCTCAACATGTGGCCCATGGGCCGCAGGTGGCCCCTATAGCTATTTCCAGTGGCCCACAATGACGCTATATTACCGATGTTTGCAATATCCTTGTATGAAAAGGTTTCAGCGGCGCAGCCGTTGGGTTAATGTACTAGTCTTCACGTGGCCCTGTACCAGTCCTCACACAGCCCTCACGGTGATTTGAGTTTGAGATCTCTGGATTAAAGTACGCCGGAACACCCTGTTTTTAGGGGGAAGCGTTCCAGGTCCCCCTAAAAACAGAAACTATCACAATAATACTGCATTCGTATTTCCCCGTCCTCGTTTCCACCCTTTGGCGCCTGGTAATCCGCCCAGATCTGGTGTTAACCAGACGTCAGGCAAAAGGAGGACTAGTCCTCACACAGCCCTCATAGTGATTTGAGTTTGAGATCTCAGGATTAAAGTACGCCGGAACACCCTGTTTTTAGGG
>ML682121.1:1481829-1546067 GCA_007922195.1 Podocnemis expansa | reverse complement strand
ACCTTCACGTCCTCCGGCCGGCAAGCATTTTAAAACTACATGATTTCGTCTGGCTTTTTCCTTACAGGGGATCAAGTACGCCGGAACACCCTATTGTTAGAGGACGGCGTTCCAGGGCCCCCTAAAACCAGAACAGGACATCAATTCTACATTTTCTCCACCTGTCCTTTTCCGGCTTCCCCGTCCTCCTTTCCGTGCTTTGGTATCGGGTCACCCGACCCAGATCAGACCGCAGGGTGCCCCAAAACCAGCCCCCCACACCCCCAGTCACCATGTCCTGCCCCCCCCCACGCCCCTCCTCACCCTGGGGAGGGGCAGGATCTGGCCCAGGCACCCCCCAGGATCTGGCCCTGCTCTTCCTAATACCCAACCCGCCCCCCCCAGCCTGGGACCCGGGGCCCCGCGTGTCACGAGCCTCCCGTGGCCCCCCCCAGCCCCGACGGTGGCCGCCCCCTTCCTGCCGCCCCGCCCCGCCCCGCCCCGGCTGCCGAGCCATGGCCGGGGGGGCCGGGAGCCCGGCGCGGTGCCTGCTGGGCCGAGGGGGCAGCGCGGTGGGTCCGGGCGCGGGTGGGCGCAGGAGACACGCGTGGGGGGGCCCGCGGGTGGGGTGCGGGGCTCTGGCTCCCTGGGGGGGCCGGGAAATGCTGGGGCTGCAGCACAGCTGGGGGGTGCATGGAGCAGGAGTGGGGGGCACAGCTGGGGGGCAAGGCAGGACTTGACATTGGGGGTGGGTGCTAGGGAGATCCCTGTGGCTCCCCAGTGTCGGGGGGCACGTGGGAATTTGTGGGTGGGGGGCTGTGTTCAGGGCTGCCACCAGGGAGCGCCGCGGAGTGGGGAAACTGAGGCAATGGTAGTGGGGAAACTGAGGCAGGGAGCCCCATTCGTCGGGGGTGGTGTCATTTGCTGTTACAAAACTGCTCCCCCTTCCACCAGCCCCGCTCTGATGTCAGGCAAAAGGAGGACATGTGGCCTCCTTTTTACCTTCATGCCCTCCGGCCGGCAGGCTTTTTAGAAGACAGGATTTTGTCTCGCGTTTTACTTACAGGGGTTCAAGTATGCTGGAACGCCAAGGAAATCCTTAGTTTTAGGGGAAAGCGTTCCCGGGCCCCCTAAAAAACAGAAGAATATGGCATTAATACTATCTTTTCTCCATGTGTCCTCCAACAGCCTCCTTTTTGTACTTTCCTGTCCTCCTTTACCTGCTTTGGTATCTGGTAGCCCTATGCTGAGGCTGAACCGCACCTGGATTAAATCAGTGGTTTTTAAACCACGGGTCAGGACCCAGCACCGGGTCACCGACCCTCGGGTACCGGGTCTCTGCGCCCCCTGCTGCTGCCCACTACTGGAGTGGGTTGCTCAAAGATGTTGTTGCGGCGTGGAGTTAAATGATTTTTTGTTTTTTTTCAAATGGCTCCTGAGGAAAAAAGTTTGAAAACCACTGATCTAAGCCGCTCAGGGACTCTGCTCAGGTATTCCTGAGGTGGCTGGGCCCTGAAATCTGGCTGCTGGGAGACTGTAGCAGTTTGTAACCCCCCTTCCTTGCTTCTTTCAGGACGCATTGCAAGGGCATCCCGGCCCTCTGAGAAATGAGAGAGAAGCAGTCCAAGCTGAGGTCCAGCGGCAAAGCCAGGAGCTGCTGGTAGGTGCCCAGAGCCCGCTGCCCTTGGCTTGGTCAGGGAGGGATCTGAGCCCGGAGTGACATGGCGAGGGCAGGGTGCGTCCTGCCAGCCCCAGGACCCTGACCCCAAGGAGAGCGCAGGGTCGGACACGCGTGGGTGATATGATGCACTGAGTGTGCAAGACTCAGCAGGGCAAAAGAGGGGCCATCTATGTATTGGCCTAAGAGCAATTTGTGCATTACAGTGGCCTTGTCTTTTCTAGCTCCTAGGAGACGTGGGGAGCAAGGAGAGGAGACCCAAGCTGGGGGGTTTGGCTCTGGCAATTTAATGAGGCTGGGGGGAAGAGTCCCTCCTGTTAGTGATGTACAGCCCTTCCTGCTCGGATTCGTGAGCCTTACTGGCCTAAAGCAACTTCCCATCATCCCTTGCAGGAGATCCTGTGTTCTTTTCAATAACTCCCCCATCTGTCAGGAGGAAGGTTTGTAATTCTCCCCTCTTACTATCTGCCCTCTCCCTGTGGTTGCAGAAACAGACACAAATCGAGAGGCAGAAGATCGTCCAGAAGTGGAAGGAGCTGCGGGGGTTTCTGGAGGAGCAGGAGCAGCTGCTGCTGTCCCGGCTGGAGGAGCTGGAGAGAGCCATTGTCCAGAGAAGGGACGAAGGCCTCTCCAGACTGTCCTGGGAGATTTCCCTGCTCAGCGAGAGGGGAGGAGAGAAGGGGCAGGAGCTGCCGAGCCAATCCCTGCAGGTCAGACTGTCACTGAAATAACACCCTGCAGCTTTTCTATAGGAGCTTCTGCACACCAGACTCCAGAGCCCTTTACAGAGCGGGGTCAGGGCCACGATCCCCGTGGGACAAAGGGGGAAAGCGAGGCAGGGAGGGGCTGGCCGAGGTCACCCAGTGAATCCATGGCAGAGCCCGGGATGGATCCTGGGCGCCCTGGCTGCGGCAACCCCAGGATCTTCCCTCCAAGCCCGTGAATGTCTGTCTGCTGGTACATTGACGGGGGAAATCCCCTCCTCCATTCTGAGGTTCCCAACGAATTAATGGGTTTCCTTGGCGCAGGGGGACTGTGGCACTCTCAAAACCAGAGAGAATTTGTCTGCCAAGGTAGAGAAATATTTTCTTCCTGTAAAGTGCCGGGGGAGAAACTTGCCCCAGTGGCAACCTCCCGGGAGGGGTGGCTGGGGCTGTTGAGAGCAAACGTCCCTGCTGGTGGGGTTGGGGAGGACTCGGCCGCTGCTCTCTGAACAATGACGCAAGTGTCTGAAATTCCCTAAATCCCTGAGACTCCAGCGGCGATTCCCCTGTAGAGCAGGAGGCTTCCCCAGCCCTGGACAAGTCCTCTGACTGCCTCTTTTTTTCTTTCCTTCTCTAGGGTGCTGGAAGCACTGGGGGCAGGTAGGTCCCAGGTGCTGTTTCTCTCCCTCTCATGGGCTGTTAGGTTTGGTAACTGCCCTGACTTTGAAGGTGCCCCCGCCATTGGGGCGTGACACGCTGGCTTAGGGGTTGTGACAGTCAACAAGGGTTACACTGGGGCAGTCAGATTTACGGCACATGGGCTTGACCGGACCT
Organism: Podocnemis expansa; assembly: GCA_007922195.1. NCBI lineage: Eukaryota > Metazoa > Chordata > Testudines > Podocnemididae > Podocnemis > Podocnemis expansa. The sequence continues at coordinate 1,542,872 of ML682121.1, read as the reverse complement.
GTCTGACGTAGTGCTGTGGCCAAGATGCATGTTCCAATTGTGCAGATTCTGTCTTCATTTTTTTTAAAACAAAGTTCCTAGCACTCTTGGTTAACAAGAAACCTTTTGGAGTTTGCCAGTAGCCTGAAACAGCATCTCGGAGTGGAGCGAATTCCTTTCTTCTCTGTCACTCTCACAGGAGCGTGAACTGAAATGACCACCATTTGTGTCAGCCTTCAGTGCTCCATGGTTGATCATTTGAGGAGGTCCAATGGGGAAGGCACAGGAGTGAAGCTTTGGAGGGGTGGCAATGGGGGGCTGCTCTAGGGCCCATGGAGAATCCAGCATGGAAGGCAAGTGCCCCAGAACTGCAACCATCTCAGGCTACAGATCTCAGATCCAGGTTTCCTGGAGTATGGGGGCTGCTGGGCTCAGAGGTTGGGGATCAGACCCATTTCTCGCCCCTCTTCCTTTCCCCAGCAGGGAGGACGGCTCGTCGGAGAAGCTGGAGCCAGGGTTTGTGGAGCTGGAGAAGAGACTCAGCCATTTCTCTCTGAAAAGTGCCATTCTGCAGGAGGTGCTGTTGGAATTCAAAGGTGAATGGGAACCTGGGAGTGGTGTCTCCCCTCTTTAGAGGGACCCTCGCGCTGGGGGGACTCAGGGACTCTATTGATGTCACCGCCCCGGCCTCCATCTCACAGCCGTGGCCCTGCAAGTTGCCCTTCCCCATCGGTTAACTTTGGGGCTGGCTCTGTCTGTAATTCCTGTCTTTGTGGTCTCAATTTGTGTCATCCCGTAGTTAGAAGCCACAACATTAGTAACCAATTGGAACTTTTCTATGATTTCTCTCCTCTCCTTCCTCCAGAGACCCTGCAACTGGAGCTGGGGAGCAACACAGGTACGTGTCTGTCTCTGAAGGGCCATGGGGGAATATCAGACCAATAACCCCTTTAGCGCCAGATCACGGCCTCCACTCCAGTGTGCCCTGGAAGCTGTGGAGCGGCGTAAAGCAGGAAGAGCCCCATGGCTAATGGACTCACTGCTGCTGTGATTTCTTGGAGAAGGGAGCAACACCCTGAAGGGTGTCAGATGGGAGGAGGGCAGGAGACAAGACCCACATGCTGAGGAGTCGGATAGCTTTGATTGCCTGAAAAGAGTCAAATAAGGGCAGCAGATGTCAGGAGAAAGGGGGGCGGAACCCAGCTGTACCCTCTAGAGATGAACTCTGGAGTGATGGGGATGAGGCAGAAAATTTGGATCAAAAATGCCATTGGCACTGTCAGGCTAGTGAAGACCTCCAGGAGTAGACACATGCCAGGTCTCTGAGCCAGGATGGGAGAGAGCAAGTGAGGAGGAAAAAGTGTGGATCAGGTCAGCGAGCCCCCCAAACGTGCTCAGATCCAGGCACTGTATCAGCTCTGCACAGATTTTGTCTCGTCCCTACCTCTGTGGGGGAATATGCTGTCCTCGGGAACCATGTCAGGTTTCAAAGGGTCTTGGTGGGTTTAGTCCTGGTAGGAAGAGACAGCTTGGCCCTGGAATAAAGTGATGGGAGTGTTTTCCCAGCGTGAGAGACTAGAACAGGGGTCTCAAACTCAAACCACCACGAGGGCCACGTGACGACTAGTACATTCGCCCGAGGGCCACACCACTGAAACCTTTTTATACAATGATACAAAGTATTGTCAAAATGAAAAAATGAAGAGTAACATATATATGCGCCACTAAAAGTCAATTTTTAGAAACTACAGCAAAAAGTTAGTGCTGATTTTTAGTCACTTCATTTTGGCCACTTAGCTAGCAAATTTTTGCATTGACGAGAGCATCAATATTAGAGCTGATGTCCTGAGACAAAGCCCTTTTTAGTGTTGCTTGCAAATGTTCATCAGTGAGACTTGACTTTAACACCGATTTGTTAATCTTCATGGATGAGTAGAACTGTTCACGTACATATGTACTCCCAAACATTGCTGTTTTCTTTGCGGAAGCAGAGAGTGACTTGGGAAATCTCTCTCGTGAAAGGAACTTGTAGAACTCTGGAATTCCAACATCCGTATACTTTTGCTTCAAACATGGCTTCACTAACTACATCTGCATTTCCTCTGCAACATTGTCAGTTTCCACAGCAAGTGGTGGGGAAACAAATTTAAATTGTGGTTCAAGTGCCTTGAAATCTTTAAACAGCAGATCAAACTGTTTGTGTAAGTTAGAAATGATACCTGCATATACTTTCGAGGATTTGGGTTCAGCTTTTCCTAAGGAATTCAGAGTTGAGAAATGGACCAAATTGCCAGCAGTCAGCTGTTTCCCCCCAAAAGTAAGCTTGGCTTTGAATGACTTAACACCGTCATATATCTGTGTTATCACCTTTTTTGTACCCTGAAGCTTCAAATTCAGTGCTTTCAGGTCATCAGTTACGTATGTTAGAAAAGCAAGAATGCAAATACAAGTGGAATCAGCAAGCTGATTTTCATGAAAGAATCAGTCTCCTCTCTAAGGACAGAAAAAGCATTTCCCTGACTCAGCTATCTCACTTCGGTGTGATACAGAAGTTCCCTATATTCGCTGTCCATACTTGATAGAAAAGAAGTGAACTGTCTGTGATTCAGCCCTTGGGCATGTATAAAATTAACAACTACATCCATAACTTCTTTCATTTGTAGACTTTTACTACACAGGACTTCTTGGTGCAAAATACAACGTATACTAGTGAAGCTTCCTGGTATACTGAGGCTTTTCAGTTTGATTTTCAATAATCCAGCCACAGCAGTGTTTTCAGGACACATTGATGGTGCACTCTCCGTAGCCAGAGACACGAGTTTATTCCATGGTAATGCAACTTTTTCAATGCACTCTCCCCGTCCTTGAAATATGTCACGTCCTATTGTGGTACCCTTCAGTGGTGTTAAGTCTAGCAATTCTTCAGTTATATTCAAATTACAATCTATGCCTCTTAATGAACACTACGCACTGTGCAGCATCTGATGCATCTGTACTCTTGTCAAGAGTAATTGAAAATGCTTCAAAGTCTTTTTCCATTTGAATCAATTGTTTCTGCACATTATCTGCTAACTCCGTAATCCTGCAGGTAACTGGATTAGCGAACAAGCTTACGCCTTCAGAAACTTCCTTCACATCAGGACAAAATTTCACTCGCCTTTACAAGACGTTCTTTTACGAACAGACCTTCCGTAAAAGGTCGTGATGATTTAGCTATCATTTCACTTATCATAAAACTTGCTTTTAGTGAATCTTTGCTAGACTTGTTAATATTAGAAAACATTTCGTTGTTTGGCAAATGCTGCTTTAAGTTGCAGAACTTTTTCTTGGATTTTTCCAGTGATTGCATCATATTTTTCATGGTGCATCGTGTCATACTGCCGACGCACGTTATACTCCTTGGGAACTGCAATCATTTGCTGGCAAATAAGGCATTGAATTTTATCTTTTACTTCTGAAAAAAACAAATTCTCCCACTTGTCTTGGGAAACTTTTTTCTTCCACGGTTGTTCTTTTTTCTGACGCTGATGACATTTCCAAGGGGTTTAATACATTTAATTACTCTAGAATAGAAGTGCATTACTGAGCGTTTATATTTAATTTAAATGCAGACACTCAGTAATGCACTTCCATTCAAGATGGCAGGATCATCAGAAAGACAAAGACTAAATAAGAATTACTTCCATTCAAGATGGAGGTATCATCAGGAAGACAAAGAGTCAGTAAGTAAGCATGCTGTAAATTTTGCATTATCAGTTATTTGAGAAATTCTAAGCGTCATTGCGGACCTCAGGAAATAACTTCAGGGGCCGCATGTGGCCCATGGGCCACGAGTTTGAGACCGCTGATCTAGCTTTTCCCTGCACAGAAAGAGCCAGTGAGAATCGCGATGTGAAATGACCTGAAGCCTGTTTTGAACTCTCCCCATATCCCTTGTCTATCTGACAGGCTACAGATCAACGTCCCGGTCTCACACCAGATTCTTCCCCCCGGCCCCAGGAAATGAAGTGGCCACAGCCGAGCTGATTCAGGTGGGGATTAGGAAGAAAGTGCTGGCGGGTTCCTATAGAGGCGTGAGGGATCAGTCAACACATTGGAAGTGGGAGTGTCCAGGGAGTTTGATCTGAGGGTTCAAGAAGTGACAGGGTGGAGAGAGGGATGAGGACAAGGTGTGATGAACCTGCTGGGACTGGCTAAATCTGGGGCCTGGATGCTAGTAATACACCCATGGGAGGTTGGGTGAGAAAATTCCCCTATTTGTGGAACAGGGAACAAACTGGGCTGGGCTGGGAATATTTCGCAGGCTTTTGGTGCAGTGGCATGCCCCACTTAACAGAGGTTGCTGTGCCCTATATAGGGGACACCCACCAGTGAGGCATAGCCCCATCCCTTAACATCAGCTGCTGGCAGCGGGGAAGATGTTGGGATTTTCACAAGTGTGGCTCTCCCAGGCCCCTGCTGGGAGCTCCATCTCCTGTATCAGCATCTGGCAAATTGGTAGATGATGACAGCTCCATCTCCTTTCCTATCTGCTGGGAAGAACCGAGGAGCTGCCTCTGCCTCTCCTCGCCTAAATGTCTCCTGGATGTTCAGAGGAGATCGTGGGTGGGTCTGTTTCTCTATTGGATTGACCCTGCTCTCCCATGAATTTTGATTGATATAGTGGGTGCTGGGGTTGGACTCTTCCTCTTTCAGCAGCTGGTGGCCTTTGAGGACGTGGCTGTGCCTTTCACCAGGGAGGAGTGGGATCTGCTGGACCTCCATCAGAGAGCTCTCTACAGAGACGTCATGCAGGAGAACTACGAGAACGTGACCATGCTGAGTATGTATCCCTGTCCCCTCGGGTGTTAGAAGGGAAAACGAAGAGAAGAGGCTCTGTGCATGCCACAGGACATGCAGATAAATCCTGGTATTTCTATCCATAGAACACTCACTACACACACAAGGGCATTTTCTTAGTCCTTCTATATCTCTATTATCAATTCATCATAGATGTTATGGCCGAGGGGACTATCGGTCATCTACCTTGTCCTCCTGTATCACACAGACCATAGAATGTCATCTAATTACTGCCGTATTGTGCTGAATACCTTGTGGTGGGCTGAATTTTCCCCCAGAACATCATCCGGTCTTCACCTGAAGACTCCAAAAGAAGGAGAATCCCCCATTTCCATGGTTGTTTAACGGTAGTCCCATTCGTATTAAACCTTAGCCAGTGGATAATATCCGTGCCGGGGTTAGGTAAGATGGCACTTCTCTGGCATCCTGGTGGCGTCACATCATCATCCACTACAAAAAGGACATGGACAAATTAGAGAGAGTCCAGAGGAGGGCAACCAAAATGATCAAAGGGCTGGAGCACAAGCCCTATGAAGAAAGACTGAAGGAACTAGGCTTATTTAGCCTGCAGAAGAGAAGACTGAGGGGGGATTTGATAGCAACCTTCAACTACTTGAAGGGTTGCTCCAAGGAGGAGGGAGCTCGACTGTTCTCGGTAGTAACAGAGGGCAGAACGAGAAGCAATGGTTTCAAGTTACAGCTGGGGCGGTCCAGGCTGGATATTAGGAAAAACTTCCTCACTAGGCGAGTGGTGAAGCATTGGAATAAGTTGCCTAGGGAGGTGGTGGAATCCCCATCTCTGGAGGTGTTCAAGTCCCAGCTGGACAAAACCCTGACTGGGATGATCTAATGGGAGTGGTCCTGCTTTTTTTGGCAGGGGGTTGGACTAGATGACCTTGTGGGGTCCCTTCCAACCCTATGATTCTATGATTCTATGATTCCCATTATTACCTGAGGTTAGGAAAGGACTGATGTGTTTTCAGGGTAGAACAGGGGAGTTGTGCCAGGTGGCTGTCTGGAGTGGACTGAGGACTCAAAGTGTCTTGAAAAGATTAGCTGAAAGTGGCCCAGATCTATGCAGAATCCAAAGAGGCCATGGGAGCCAGGACATTCCCACGTTTCCCCTATCTCTTGGCAGGAAAGTAAAGCATTGGGCCTCATCCACCTTATACTGGAATGGAAAACGTGTGGGCAGGGTGTTAAGTTTTGTTGCTCCGTGCCAAACCAAACTAGGGTGCCCAGAGCTGACTTGCAGTCAAAGAGCAAACCTTGCTGTGTTTGGAGACACTTCCTGGTGTCCCCTCCAGATTCTCCAGGGCAGCTTTGCACCCTGCAGGGGTACAACACAAGTTGTAGGAGGAGTCCCTGCTAGGCTGCGTTCACCGCAAGTAGCCCTAGAAAGAGACAGGCTTAGCTATTGAAGTAAAGCTCCCTATCACACTTCAGTGTGGTGGGTCTGCCCCTTTGGAAAAATGTGTCTCCTTGGCACCTGGCACGCTAAAAGAGTCCCTCCCAGGAGACTGTTTACAGGCTGGGACACAGAACAGACCCAGGGACGTCTTTGTACTGTTATACAGACTTCATCCAGAATATTGTGCACAGTCCTTGTCTCCCATGTTTAAGAAAGATATGAATTCAAATCGGAACAGGTGCAGAGAAAGGCTGGAATGGAAAACCTGCCTTACCAGAAGAGACTCACAGAGCTTGGCTTGTTTAGCCTACCCAAAAGAAAGTTGAGGGGAGATATTTCTCTTTGTAAATATGTCAGCGGGATAAATCCCAGGTAGGGAGGAGAATTTAAGTTTAGTGCCAGTGTGGACATAAGAAATGGATACAAACTGATCCTCAGGAAGTTTAGACTTGAAATGAGACGCAGGTGTCTAACCATTAGAGGAGAGAGGTTCTGGAACAGCCTCTCAAGCAGAGATGTGGGGGCAAGAAGTGTAGCTGGCTTCAAGCCTGGGCTTATTAAATTTTTGAAGGGGGCGATATGGGATGTTGTAATTTGGGAATTGACTGATCTTTGACTACAAGCAGGAAACATGCCCAGTAGCCCGTGATGAAATGTTAGACGGGATGAGCTTTGAATTGTTACAGAGAATTATTTACTCGTGTGTGAGTGGCGAATCGCGCGGGTACATTCAGGGTTTAGCTCATTGCCATATTTGGATTCAGGAAGGAATCTTCCCGCAGGGCAGATTGGCAGGGGTCCTGGGGGCTTTTTGCTTTCCTTTGCAACCTTGGGTATGGGTCACTTGCTGGTGGATTCTGTGTATCTTGAAGACATTCAATCATTTTCTGAGGACTCCTAACCTGTCACTGAATTATTGTAGTCTATTACAGGAGTGGGGGAGTGAGATTTTGTGACGTGCGTTGTGCCACGGGTCAGACTAGATCGGGGTGTCAAACTCATTCAGTGTGGGGGGCCACATTGGAAGGCAGGACACCCGTCATGGGCCATGTGGCCGCACGGGTTCCCCAACCCTTTTCCTTTCCATGTTCAAAGTGGCGTGGGCTCCCTTTTCCCCCTGCCCAACCCCGCAGGCTCCGCAAAACCTTCCCTTTGCCTGCCCTGCGGACTCCCCTTCCCCACACTGGCTCCCAGACTATCTGGCCTGACTCCTTAGCTTTCCCCTTCCTCTGCCTCCTGGTGGCAGGCAAAAAAAAAAAAAATCAGTCTTTGTCACAGGCCGTCAGGCTAGGCTCCTGCCTCTCCCCCTCCTGGCCCACTCACTGTCAGTCATTCAGAATGCTAGCCTTTGGTTGGCTCAGTCCCGGCTGGCCTTTGATTGGCTTGTTCCCACATGGACCTCAGCCACTTTTTCCTTTGAGATTCGTGCAATGTGCTGTCAATCAAATTAGCCTGCTGACTGACTGAGGGTGAACACTTGGGATGGGGGGGGGGGGCAGTGCTGTGGCTCTCCAGAGCCAGCTAGCCTGCTATGACTGAGATTCTGATTGGTTGGCAGACCACAGCAGAGCTGAGTCGGGGTTGGCTGGGGCACTTCTTTTGTTCCCTGTTCTGTGACTCGATCATGTGAGTGAATGAGTCAGAGGCATCCCCTGCTGTGCCAGGAGCCTGTCTTTGGAGTTTGCTGCTGCAGGCAGTTTCCAATGCACGGGCCAGATCAACAGGGCCATCCCTATAGGGGGTGTGGGGCCCCGGGCCAATCTGCCTCTGCAGGGGCCCCCCTTACCACCCCCAGCCTGCAGTGGGGGGGGCGGGGCCAGCTGTCCCAGGGAAGGGGCAGCAGAGTGGAGCCTGACCCATGGGCCAGCCCACTCTACTGCTGGGCTGGGTTCCACACTCCCGGCCTCCCATCCTGCCTTCAGCTCTGTGCCGAAGGCACCAGGGAGGGGGCAAGGGCAGCAAGGGACCTGCACCGCTGCCCCCACCCCCTCCGCACTGCCTTCAGCACAGAGCCGAAGGCAGCGCGGGGGGCTGGGACCACAGAACCCAGCCTCTGCTTTTTGTTGGCTTGGTCCACTCCTAGGATGGAGAATAGCCAGCTGGGTTGGCAGTGGTGTGGGCCCCACACTGTCCTGCTCACAGCAGGATATCACGGGACCCATGGAACCAGAGGGCCTGGGGCAATTGCCCCTCTGCATCCACCCCACCCCAGGACAGCCCTGCAGATCAGTGCCCTTGGTGGGTCTGATCCAGTCCCCGGGCCTTGAGTTTGACACTCCTAGATTAGATGATCATAATGATGCCTTCTGAGCTTACAGTCTATGAGTCAGACCCTGTGGCTCCATGATAGCTGGTCTAACTTTTTAAACTTCTGTTGGGCATCTCTGTGTTTGTCTCTTTCCCCTTCACAGTTACCTGAGCAGCCATCTCTCCTCTTGAGATGGATTTCCTTTTTACGCGGTTCCAATTTAGCATAGATATTGGCCACACTCAATTTAACCCAGTTCTACACTTTAGCTGGAGTTAGGCGAGAGAACGGTAAATGCTGGTAATTAAGGCATTGGCTCAAAACGATCTTTAGGTGTTCATCAAAGGGTGGCTAATTTTGAGCCATTCCTCTTCCCTTTCTGCCTGTTTCCTTTACCATCCCTGTTACAACATTTAATTAACATTTTCATACAATAAGCATCCCAATAACCAGGTCAACATCTGCTAGTCAACAGTATTAGAGAGAAGTTCCAAATTCATCACGGAGGTTTGGAGAATAGAATAAGGGACACTTGGGAAATGGGGAGGGTGGTTTCCTTGAGACGCAGCAGGATTCAAACTTTCCACCTCACCTATTGCTCCAGACTAGGTCTACAGAATTAACAACATCAAAGTCCCCAGCTCTCTCCACTCTGGGGAATTTTTATACATACCCCCTTTCGCCTGTCTAGTGAGATTCCCTAATTCCTCTAAATATACTTTCCTGACATCCCCGCTCCCTGTTGCTGCCTTGTGTGCTCAGCCCCACCAACCGGTTCCCTGCTTCCCTATTACTGATTCCTTTTCTTTGGATGTCTTTGTCAGAAAGAAGCGGGTGATTTCCTTGCTGGCTGCAATCTTCACTTCCTAGCTCGTGGAGTTAGACTCCATTTTCAGAGGGATATCTGTGTTATTCTGTGCACAGCAAAAACAATGAGGGTGCTGTGATATCTTAAAGACTAACAGATTTCTTTGGGCATAAGCTTTTGTGGGCTTCAACCCACTTCATCAGGAGCATGGGTTTTAGGACCCACTTGGTTGGCAGTTTCAGACAGTATTTCTTCCCAGCAGAGATGGGGTTTGTTAAATTGCTCTTTCAGCAGAACGTCCCACACATCTGAGTGTTTGGGTAGTAAATCTCAGTATCTTACTAATTTTAAATGGGCTGTGATTGAACTAATAGTGTTTCATAACAAATCATCCATGAACCTCCGATTTTCTTTCCCTGTGCAGAGTTTCCAATTTTCACACCTAATGCAATCATCCCTCTGGAACAAGATAAAAAGCCACGTGTCTCCCATCTGCGTGATTCAGAGGAAAGACTGATTCTGAAAGGGGACTGCACAGGTGAGGAATCATTAAATCAATTCTGAATTTGAAGAGCAACTAGCCAAAGACTGAAGAAACAACAAAAAGAATTGATAAGTACATCAAAAGCAGAGGGCTTGCTAAACAAACAGTGGGGCCACTAGACCATCAGGATGCAACTGAAGGTTGATAAGCCAATGCGAAGAAACTAAATGAATTCTTTGCATTGGTTTTCACTTCAGAGGATGTGAGGGAGACTTCTGAACCTGAGCCATTCTCTTTCTGGATGACAAATCAAAGGAACTGTCCCAGGTTGAGGTGTCATTAAGAAAGGTTTGGGAACGACTTAATAAATTAGATACTGTCTGCTCCTGGTGAACCTATTACTGTTTAACCATGAGTTCTGAGTGAACTAAAATAGAAAATTAGGGAGCTGTTAATTGTGATATGGAGACAGTCATTTTAATGAGCTTTTGTACAAGATGACGGAAGGATAGCTAATGTGATGCCAGCTTTTTTTAAAAGGTTTCAGAAGTGATCCAGGCACTAACAAGCCAGTAAAGCTAGCTTCAATCCCAGTTTTCTTGGGGATGCGACAACATTAATTTTGTAAGGTAAATTATTCCTCGCCAACCACTTAGAAATCTTTGAGAGGGTCAACAGGCTTATAATCATAAATCATCCAGTGGATAGAATGTCTTTTCCTAAAATCTTTGGACAGGGTCCCTCATCAAAGGCTCTTAAGTGAAGTATGAAGTGACGGGAACAGAGGGAGGGTCCTCTTATAAAAAGATAGGAAGCAAACAGTAGGAGTATTTGTTCAAGTTTCAGATCAGAGAGACATAAAAGTGTTCCCTCAGGGTCTGTATAATATTTGTGCTGTTTGAAATATTCATAAATGATCTGGAAAAGGGAGTAGACAGAGAGGCGGCCGCATTCACAGACAATAAAACATTACGTAGTGTAGTCAATTACAAACTGATTGTGATGCATTTCAAAATGATCTGAGAAAACTGCATGACCACTCAAGAAAGATCTTGAAGTCACTGCAGATAGTTCTATGAAAACATCAGCCCAGTGGGCAGCAGCAGTCAAAAAAGCACGACAGAATGCTGGGAGTTATTCGGAAAAGGATATATCAAAAGACAAAATACCGTGTTTCCTATAAATCCACAATATGTTCACATCTCCAGTACAGGGTGAAGTTCTTGTCATCCTGTCTCAAAAAAGATATTGGGAAGGGTAAAGAAAAGGGCAACAAAAATGATTTGTTGTTTGGAACACTTTCATCTATGGTGATATTAAAAAGATAGTGATTTTTCAGTTTGGAAAAGAGATGACTAAGTGTTGGATGTGACCCAGTCAGAGATTCAAACTGTTAAAATTTCACACCGGTGGAAACAAATGGTCAACATCACGTGTAAAAATATGCAGAGTAAATATCCTTAAACAAAAGTTCTCAAGCAGCGTTTTTCTAACTTTACTTATCTGGAAACGTGATTATTGTTGGAAATATTTTGGGTGGGTTTGTGTGTTTACAGTGAAATTGATGTTTATCAATAAAATTCTCATCATTCCAGGCCTATCAGTTTGAATCTACCAAGGTACATGCTGAATTTAAAGCATGTGAACAGTCTCCTTGAATCACTAAGGATTCAGGGTTGCCACACCAGGAAAAGCTTTGGGTATTCTCTCTTCTACCACAGCCAGTTCCCAGCAAAGGTTGGTCTCCCCTTTTCCATTCCTCTTTTTCCAAGCAGGTGATGGACTGCACAGTGAGAATGAAGAACAGAAAATGCAGCACAAAGATGTTGAGCATGTAGAACAACAGACAGCATTATTGGAAATCACTAAACAGGAGGTGTCCGGGAGTCATGAGCTGGGAAATCATTTGGGACCTCATAAGACCTTTGAGGAAACTGCAGCCCAGCAGACAACCCATGCAAAAGGGGGACACGCATGCACTGAGTGCGGGAAAACTTTCCGCAACCCATCAGGTCTTGTTTTACATCAGAGAAGCCACACAGGGGAGAGACCCTATCAGTGCTCTGAGTGTGGGAAAAGATTCATTGCAAGGTCAGGCCTTGGTAGACATGAGAGAATCCACTCAGGAGAGAGACCCTACGAGTGTCCAGAGTGCGGGAAAACCTTCATTCGCCGCTCACACCTCCTTTCACATGAGAAAATCCACATGAGAGAGAGATCCTACGAAAGTGGTGAGTGCAAGAGAAACTTCGCTCGCAGGTCATACCTCATTACACATCAAAGATGTAACATGGGAGGGCGCACACTACACCCATATGTGGTGCAACAATAGGGTTTTGAGCACTTTAAACATTTGTGTTTACCAAAGCTTGAAATGATTTTGAGGAACTAACAGCCAGACTTTCAGGGGCCCTCCTAGCTGGCAGCTGGAGCATTAGGTGTTTGCCTTTGTCCAAAGAAAAGTTCTCCCAAATTGCTTTAAAAATTCCAACTTGAAAATAGAACATAACTTCTGCTGTGGGTTACCAGAGAACATTCTTATGGGTTAACTACTTTTAATTATTAAAAGCTTTTGAGTTATAACAGAAATAAAACTTATAGGAAGAGGCACTTAAGCCCAAGCATGGCTGTTTAAAATTTAAGAAACTTCAAAAAAATTCTCATTAGAAAAACTGCAAACATGCAGCTGCCTAGCTTTGCCTTTTAGGGCCAAAGATTATTTTTTTGCTCTATGATGTTTGGTTTACAGCTAACCATCATTGAACACACAGCTTGGCTGACAGTGGTAGTTACATTTTGGGGTACACACAGATAACCCTGTCTGGCTCCATGGAGGTAAAATGACCTGGCTATCAACTCTGATAAATTTTCCCTGGAGTTAGTGAGCTTGATGTGAAACCAGGTGCGTTGCTGGTGTCTGGCACAAGGGTGCCCCGAATCCCAGTGCCAGTGTGCCCCGAGTCCTGGTTCTGCCCCTGCCTCTCCTGGTCTCCGGCTGGAGATCCGGGCCCAGCTGCCTGCAGCAGCGGGCCACTTCCGGCCCCATCCTAGGCGGGCTACCTTTGGCCGTGGCTGCCAGTGCCTGCCCTTTCCCTGGCTGGGGATCTGGGGCCAGGCTGGTGGCAGCAGGCACCCAAGGCTGGGTTGGGCTTGAGTGCAGAATCAAGGCTGGGGCCCCGGGTCCTTCACCGGGGCAGCGCCACTCCTGTGTGAAACCACAATTGTTCTTGCAGTAAGGACTTGCTGCATTGACAGTAGTGGTGGTTGTTTAGCACAGGGTATCAGACTTATGGCCCAGCCTGCAGGCATGTCCAATCCAGCCTGCCAACTTCTGCTACTGCCTGTGCGTGGCAATTGCCCCACGTCCTGCAGTTCCACGCAACCATGCTGCCTTTGACAGGAAGCCAAAGGCAAGGGGTTGGATGAAGGCGGAAGCGCAGAGTTCAGTTTCTGGGCTGGCCTGCCCCATCCTAGGGGCAGAAGAGCTGACCCAGGGGCAGGGTGATGCCCAGCCTCTGGTCCAGCCCTCCCCACATCCCCAGGCCAATTGATCCAGGACCTCACCTCCCTGATGTCCCTAGGAGGGCTCACCCCCAGCTCTGCAGTAGCATGGAGACCCAGCCACAGGGTGGAATCGCAGGGCTTGGGGCTAGCCTGGCCTGCTTCCCCACAGGCTGATTGGCCCAGACCCCCCGCCCAGGGGTGGCCTTGCAACCTGGGGGTTTGGGCCAGCCAGTGGCTTCTCACCTGTGTGCAGGTGGCCCAGGGCAGGAATAGCCTGGCCAACAAACTGACTCCCTTTTGAGCCAGATGAGGAGGGAGGTGAGGAACTGACTCAGTGGCTGGCTGGGGCTGTGGAAGGGGAAGGGAAGCCCTGGGGGTTGAAGGAGGGAAGGAGAAACGAAGTCTGCTCTGTGCTGTGTGTGACGGGGAAAGAGGTTAGAGGCAGGGAGTCTCCATTGGGATGGGGAAAGGGAAAAAAGCTCTTGTGATACAGGGCTGGTGAAGGGGAAGCCTGCGTTGTGCCATGTGTGGCGGGAGAAGTAGTTGGGGGTCAGGGAGCCCCTGTGGTGTGGTGATGGCTGGGGAAGCGAAGAAAAGCCCTTGCAGCAAAGGGCTAGCGAAGGGGAAGGGAAACCCTTGGGGCACAGGCCTAGAGAAGAGGTTTAGGAGCCAGCGAGGTGCAGGGGGAAGGGAAGTACTAGAGGTCTCACGCTACTGGCACACTCCACCCTACCTCTCATGGCACTCCCTATGTTTCTTCTCCTCTGCTACTGCTGTCCTGACCCACTTGTCTGCCATCCCACCCTTGCCACTCCATACAGCCATCCCTACCCTGTCATGTTCCTCTGCCACCCCAGCATCTCCCCCATGCCCTCACACTTTCATCTGCTACCCTACATGGCCACCCCTGCCCTGCCGTGCCTCCCTGTCTCCTGTACTGACACCTTCTGGAAAGAAAAATGGGAGCCTTTTCAAATTTTCACAAAATGTAGTTTAGTTAACAAGCAAAGATTTGTTGTATGCAGTTGTGAAAGTGACACTTACCTAAAGGTTGCTGTAGGGAGGACAAATTATTTGAGAATTGGGTTTAGGTTTGCAATGTAAGTTTCCACTTTTACAGAACCAAACTGAGGTGGTAGTGTGTTTAATTTTTTCTCCTCATGTTATCAGCCTTTGCTGATAACATGATAAAAAAAATTACCTAAACTGCCATAACATTGAAATTTGCCAGCTTTCCAGCTCTAAACAATTGTTTTCTCTCTCTCATCTAACTTGACAGGACTGGATGAAGTAGTGGCACTAACAAAGAGAAGAAAGGTTGATGACGAGTATCGCATTTTTCAGGAGAAGTGGAAAAACAATTTTTTTTTCTGGAATGTGAACGATAAACCTACATGCTTAATATGCAAGCAGCAGGTAGCTGTACCAAAGAGGTACAATATTGAGAGACACTATGTAACTAACCATGGCGCTCAGTACGATGAATACACAGGTAAAGTGCGTGAAGACAAGTTAGCTGAATTAGTAAATGCCATGCAAATGCAGCAGTCCATTTTTGCTTTCTCTCCTGAAGCAAATGATGCAGCTCTCAAGGCTAGCTATATTATCGCTAAGGAAATTGCATCAGCATCAAAACCATTTTCTGAGGGCGAGTTTCTGAAGAACTGCATGCTAAAGGTAGCCGAATTAGTATGCCCTGATAAGCGACAAGCCTTTGAAAATATCAGCTTGTCGAGAAACACCATTGCAGAGAGAATTGGCGAATTATCTGATAATTTGAATAGCCAACTTATGGACAAAGTGAAGTCTTTTATTGCTTTTTCAATTGCCATTGATGAGAGCACTGATGTTATTGATATGGCTCAGCTGGCACTATTCATTCGTGGAGTTGATGAAACACTGACGGCAACAGAGGAGTTTGTTGAATTTGTACCAATGAGAGAGACAGCAACGGCAGAGGATATTTTTGACAGCATTGTAGGAGCATTGGATCGGCTGGGAGTGGACTGGAAACGGGCCGTCAGTTTGGTGACAGACGGAGCACCTTCTGTGGTTGGTAGGAAAGCAGATGTTGTTGCCATATTCAAAGCAAAATTACAGACAGTAACACCAGAAGAGCAGTTTTTGAGTTTTCATTGTATTTTGCACCAAGAGGCATTGTGTGCCAAATCACTGAAAATGAACAACGTCATGGATGTAGTTATCCAAACTGTAAATTTTATACATGCAAGAGGACTTCATGACCATCAATTTGATAGTCTCCTAAATGAGAGGGACATGAGTCATGGGTTGCCCTATCACACGGAAGTTCAGTGGCTTAGTCTAGGGCCCATGCTTAAACGTTTCTTTGAATTGCGTCAAGAGATAGGAGAATTCATGCATCAGAATGCAAGACGGGTGCCCCAATTACAGGATGCAGAGTGGCTGAGCGACCTTGCATTTATGGCAGACTTTATTGAGCATCTGAACTGGCTCAATACAAAAATGCAAGAGCGCAACAAGATTGTGACAGACTTTTATGAGAGCATTCGTGCATTTGAAATGAAACTTCAGTTGTGGGAGAAACAACTTTCTGATTGCAATTTTGCACACTTTCCCACATTGAAACTGGCGACCGCCAACATCAGGGGCTCCAGGACAGATCGTTACAGGGATAAAATAGCTGGATTAAAGAATGAGTTTCACGAGCGCTTCCGTGACTTCAGAAAACTTGAGAAAGATTTCAGAACGTTTTGCACGCCTTTTTCAGTCAGTGCAGCTGACGTGGCTGATGAGCTACAAATGGAAATAATTGAGCTACAGTGCAACACTCTGTTAAGAGAAACATTTTCTACAGTGAGTGTCGACACGTTTTATCAATACCTGGGACCAAACTATGCCAAGTTGAAAGCATTTGCTTCAAGGATTCTGTCTATGTTTGGATCAACTTATGTCTGTGAACAAGTGTTCTCAGTCGTGAACTTAAACAAGTCTAATCTATGTTCCCGACTCACAAACATGCACCTCAACTCTATCGTGAAGGTTGCCGTGTCTCAGTCGCTTATCCCTGATGTTGACTCACTGGTGAAAGCAAAGAGATGCCAAGTGCAGCAGTACAGAGAATTAATGTGACTAAACACACTGTTTTCTAAGTTTATATTAAATACAGATTTGTATTGGATTGGAATATTCATTCTGAAAAGTTTGTGGCCTATGTTGTTGTTATGTGCTTTATCTGGCCCATGATCAGTTTTGCTATAGTTAGTGTAGCCTGTGTTATTGTGATTACAGATTAGTCGATATGCGCAGATACAAATTTTATCAGACACACTTTGGCCTGGGTCAAGCGTACTGTCCTCCAGAATGGCCCCTCACATTGAACGAGTTTGAAACCCTTGGTTTAAAGAGTTCAAGGTATAGAGAATCCACCAGCAAGTAACCTGTGCCCCACACAGCAGAGGAAAGCAAAATACTGCAAGGCATCTGCAAATCTGTTCAGGGGAGAAATTCCTTCCCAGCCCCAATTGTGGTTATCAAGTAAACCCTGAGTATGCGACCGAGATGCACCAGCCAGCCACCCAGAAAGAATTCTCTAGTAACTCAGAACCCACCCGATTTAAAGTTCTGGTACAAGTCAGTGGGCATTTCCCCCATTTGTAGTCAAAGATCAGTCAGGTGTCAAATTAGGCTGTCCCATCATACTGTCCCTTCCATATACACCTCAAGCTCAATTTTCTGCATTTCTAAGTTCCATTTTCACAATAAGAGACTGCACTACCATACTCGTATGAGAACTGAAAAAGGCTATTTCTTTTATTACTGTTTAGTAGTGCAAATAAAGCTGCAGTTCATCAAGATTAGGTTTTTAAAGCCAGTTAATTTGTTCTGCATTAATTGCCTGAGTTAACTGACAGCCCGAGTAAAAAAAGACAACTGTTCTTGCAGTAATGAAATGGGTCATGTATTATGACTGAGGTTATCTAACTTCCTCCTGACTTGGCCTTACTACCATCACATTTCGTAGTCCAAACCAGTGTTTCTCACCATCTCTGATAAGAGGGACTGGCTTCATTTACTGTGTCAGGGAAATGTCTGGGAGCAGTGCTGGCCCATGGACCGGTTGTTGAGAAACACTGCTGCAAAGAAAACCTGGAGCAGCACGTTTGCACTGTTCCTAAAGCAGCAAAGTTATTGTTTCTTACAGTTGCAAAGTTCCTGTCTGAGGACAGATTGGCACATTCCCAATTGTTCTCACATTACCTTGGATTATGTCAAACAGCAGGGTTTTTTAAGTTATTTTTCTCATTTAGAACATTAAGTATAGCAAAGAGCAGAAGCAGGTATAGAAAAAAACAAAAAATTCTTGGGGCACTTAAAGTAAAATTTATTGCATGTGTTTTCATGAGAGAAAAATCTGATGAAGTGGGATCATTTCCCCCCCCACAAAAGCTCATGCAATAAATTTGTTAGTCTTTAAGGGCCACGGGATTCCTTGTTTTACTGAACTACACTAACATGGCTGTCCCTTTGGAACGAGGATAATAAATGTAATTTCAAGCTTGGTGGAAGTGTAAGGAGATGGAATGACTTACAGGAATTCCTTCCCTTTCCCCTCCTCCCAGACCTGTTACTGGGTTTCAGACATGCAGCATTTACCTGCTTCATATTCCTTCACATCACAAAGTGTTCTTAGCTGTCTGTACTTGCAATGGTGCTTGGTAGTCTTTGATCCTAAATCAAACTCGTTAGGGCAGGAGATTTAAGTGTCAGAGACCTTCATAGGAGACATTTAAAATGGATCCCAAACACAGTGGGATCATTTGGAGTTTAAATCCCAGTTTCCCTCCATGGACAAAGCTAGTTCTGGGAAGGATGGCTCACTAATTCTCCAGACAATCTTTCACAAATGACACCAGTGTGAGACAGCACTGAGTGAAGATGTTACAGTGCATCCCTGGAGAATGAAATGGGAGAATCTCTTAGGGCCATGTCTGCACTGGTGGAAACAAATTCACTGTCATCAGATCAAACTTTCCAGAATGATTGGGTGGTCAGTGGAGACCTAGACTTTAATAAGGTTTTTGATACAGCTTCACCTGACCTTCTGATTCAGAAACTTGGGAAGTACAGGCTAGATGGAGCTACTATAATATGGGTGCAAAACTTGTTTGATAACTACTCTCTGGGAGCAGTTATCAACGATCTACAGTCATGCTCAGAGGTCATAATGTGCAGGGTACCACAGGGATCGGTTCTGTTCAATATTTTCATCAATTTCAAGATGGCATAGAGAGTACACTTATAAAGTTTGTGGATGATACCAAGCTGGGAGGGGTTGGAAGTGATTTAGAAAATAGGATCACAATTCAAAATGATTTGGACAAACTGGTGAAATAATGAGTAACAGAATGAAATTCAATAAAGACAAGTGCAAAGTACTCTATTTAGGAAAGAACAATCCATTGCACACATACAAAATGAGCAGTGGCTGTCTAGGAAGGAATACTGCAGAAACAGATCTAGGTGTCACAGTGGACCACAAACTAAATACGAGTCATCACTAACTCTATTGCAGTGGTTCCCAACATTTTTTGGGCTGTGGCACACCTTGCTACCTTTAATCAATTTGAGGCACACCACCATATAGTTTCCAAATGAACATGAATATTCATGAGCCAATTAGCCAATCCAGAGCTCTGAATAGTTTTTCAAAAAATTGTGGCACACTTGCTCAGATCTCACAGCACACTGGTTGGAAAACACTGCTCTGTTGCAAGAAAAGCAAATACCATCCTGGGATATATTAACAGGAGTATTGCAAGTAAGTAATTCTTTTGCTCTACTCCATGCTGATTAGGTCTCAACTGGAGTATTTTGTCCAGTTCTGGTCACCTCATTACAGGAAATGTCAACAAATCAGAGAAAGTCCAGAGAAGAGCAACAAGAATAATTGGAGGTCTAGAACACCTGACTTGTGAGGGAAGATTGAAAGAGCTGGGTTTGTTTAGTCTGGAAGAGATCCTGAGAGGGGACATGATAAACAGTTTTCAAGTACCTAAAAGGTTGTCACAAGGTTTAGGTTGGACATTAGGAAAAAATTCCTAACTGTCAGGGTGATTGATTGCTGAATAAGTTGCCTAGGCAGTTTGTGGATTTGCCATCATTGGAAGTGTTTAAGAACAAGGTAGACAAGCACCTGTTAGGGATGGTTTAAGAGGGTACTTGGTGCCACCATGGGTGCAGGGGACTCAACTCAATGACTTCTCATGGCCCCTTCCAGTTTCTGGGATTCTGTGACCTACACACTTGATCAGGACTGCTGCATTACAGACATCCCCCCCCCCCAAGTGACATAGCACTGTGTTTATGGGAACACTTTCCCATGGGCGCAGTGCAGCGAAGGTGCCTTGCTGACATGGCATGACGGGCTGGCCCCCTGATCCAGTCCAGTGTGCTATGACGACCCAACGCCCACTCTTGAATCCTGCTTTGCCAAGTGACCACTCATTCCCAAGTCAGTTGACTCCAGCCTCGTGCATGCAATCTGTCCCAAGCAGTGGGTGTGCACCCTCTGGCTACTGAAGCACCCCCTGGCTCCAGTTATTTCACTGGGAGATGCTCTTTCAGGGCTTGGGATCCACTCCCAATCACCATACACTCATGTCTATTTAACAAAGAAATGGATCATGCTCAAACTTCTTCACTCACACCCTCTAAAGACCACACAGCTTTAGATAAAAGTACTAGTTTATTGATCAGACTATAATTTTAAGTGAGCAAATGGCCAATCAAGGCCAAACTGTAATATAAATGAGTCAGGAGTGACCAAGAAGGTAAAATACACACACTAACCTAATACCACTACCTAAACTGACCACATGGTCCAAGTTAAGCTCAAGACAGCTGTCTGATGTTTGTACAGCCAGTCTGAGACTGGATCTTGGTTGAAGTTGTGTCAAGATGGAGATTCCCATGCAAAAAGTCCCAGATTTCTCCAAGTGTATGTTTCCAAACCCCCTCAACCTCTCCCTTTTATGGGAAGCAGGGATCTTTGTCCAATCTGAGCCAGGGACCTCAATTAGTATATTTTTGTTGCCTCATCCAGATGCTTGCTCACAGCTGTGGCTGTTAACATGCTGCTGGAAGAGCATTCTCCGTCTCCCCTTGCCCCCAAGCCATGCAAAACATGTTACACCTTTGTGCACATGCCTGCAGCTGCAGGAAACATAGTAATCAGGTAGAATAGGTTACGATAATCCATAAAGAAACCTTGCAGGGTCTAATTGGCATAAAAATGTGCAGTCACAGTGCATAAGTGACCAGAAAAATCATATAGATCATAACCCAGGGTGATCATAGCCCTCCCAGAGGCTTGGTTGCTTTCTTCCGTTTCACAAAGGAGGGAATTTTTCTCCCCCAGCAACATCCCAGGAATTGTGCCTAGAGTCCAGGCCCAAGTTACACAAGTCCTAAGGAAGAAGACAGTATTACACAGGGTGAAGAAAGCAGGCTTGTTTTCCCTGCCCTGTCTCCTGCCACAGAAGTTCCCACCTTTTCAGTATTTACTGCCCCTCTCTCTCCTGCTGGAAACCACCAGCAACACCCTGACAAACCCTACCTGACCAGTTGCTCTCACAGCCATTTCCAATCCAATGGGAGGATGGGATGAGCTTGAGTGAAACAGATGTTAGCCCACTGTTGGTCAGGGTGCAATGGCAACAGGGGAGATTTCAGAGCCGGCTTGACTTCATTTCACAAGACAATTCCTCCCTAAGGCTCTTTCCCTGCAGAGCAGACAGCTGTAATTCTACCATGCTGGGAAAATGTGCAGTCACTGGTGCTACGGCCCAGACCAAAAACTCATTGAGCCATTTTTAACACCCCCCCCCAAGAGTCCAAAAGCAAACCCTAGCCAAGGGCTCTAATGAGCCCCTCTGGGGGAGCCCCAGGGCAGCTGCAGGGGAATAGGGAGAGCCAAGAACTGATTTTTCCTTGGCCTGTTCTTCACCTTGTTCCCAAGGAAGCCAATCTGCCCAGCATGACCCTGCATGAGTGTGTGTCTGGCTGGGTTAGAGATCTGGGGATCTCCCCTGCTTATTTCCCTTGGCACCACTTTTCCCTGTAAGCTGTGCACATGTCTGCATGCACACAGGTCCCAAAACCCATGCACACAACAAAATAAAGTGCTCACAAAAACTCAATAGTGCTAATATGGTGCTCAAAGAAATTTTTGTGCACACAAAGAAGTCTTCTGCTCACACAGCCTAGAAATAAAGGAACATTGCTTGGCACCCCTCTTCACTCTCCTCACCCCCTAGCTAGGAGCCTTGGCCCCATCCCTTCTAGGGGTCTCCATTGGCTCCCCTGCAAGGGCCAGGAAGGGGGTGCAGGGGGTGCCCCAGCCAGGCAGAGGCTGCAGGACAGAGCCCAGGGATGGACTGGCAGGAGTTGGGCAAAGCAGGGCAGAGTCTGGACTAGCTCCAGATCTCTCCATCTAAATGCTGGGAGCACCTGGGGGGGTGCTGGTGCAGTGGGGGGCAGGGGGCAAAGTGGGACCTAGGTTCCTCCCCTCCAAGCTCCCTGTGATCATCCTGGAGTCCCAGGGCTGTGGGTGGGTGGCAGATTGGGGCTTGGCTCCCCTAGTGCCCTGCACCCCAGAGACCCCAGCTCTTTGTCCTCAGCCTTTCTGCTGCTCCCGCCCCTTCCCGTGTCCTGCAGCAAACAATGACTGAGGAGAGAGTGATCCACTGAGCGCCAAAATCTGCCCAGCTCCTTTTTGCATGGGCCCTAGCCAGCTCCCTCCAGGTCCTGCCTGGGTATGTGGTGCCCAGGAGGATAGATCCCCATGGGGAGGCTGCCGTCAAGTCTCCCATGAGCTTTCCTGGGAGAAAGTTGCACTTGGTCAGATGCTCTGAAGATGGGGAACTTACAGAATGGGAGTGGGGTTCTCCCACAAGAGCTCATGTGATAAAGTTGTCCATCTTTAAAAGTGCCTTCAGACTCCTCATTCATTTTGAATGTGTAGAAGTTAAGAAAGCAAAAGTAGGTTGAGGGTATGTGCAGGGTAATGATATAAATGGTAAATAGAATAATGCACAGTGCTGTGTGATGTAAACCAAGTATGAGTGTACAATTTAACTTGATGTAAGAACAAAATGGAGTTTTGCTGTAAAGCAAAATGGATTCCCCCCCGTGATTGACAAGGGAAAGTTCTAGTTGCAAGTTCTGGGTTGACTGACAAGTTTGTTGCAACTTTACTGTCTCTGGGCAGATATGTTAATGCCTTGTTGCATATGTAACATCTAAACCCATACAAGACCTTGGCTGGTGGCTGCTTCTACCCAGCTCACAGCCTCCTGCTGCAGCAGAACTAATAAAGCTGGATGTTTATGGTTAAGTTGGATCTGGAGTCCAAGTGGTGTTTTGGATCAGACACTTGACTAGACTAAACACACAGCTGCCCCTTTGGAACAGGGCACCAAATCTCCCTCACGTGTCTCTTCTTCATACTGAGTCTTTTCTTCTGGACTCATTTGTCTTGCCCTATGCCAAGTTTCACCTCACTTAAAATCACCTTGCTCACAAAGTCAGACAAATACCAGTGTGGAAACAATTACTGAGAAATTGCTTGCTCCCCTGCACCTACAACTCTAACAGATCAACTTGAATGCAAAATATTGTCCTTAACAGTTCAGCGTATAGTCTGTAAAGCAATATAAACAAGTCATCATTGTTTGTATGAACTTCTGGTTTGTGTTGACTTCCCAGCACTTTGTACCAGCCTGTTGTAAAACCAGACAGCTAGATGAATTAATTTAAACAAAGTAGAGTCGTGACCTTTTTGAAGACTTAGAAGTGTATTTGTTATTTATGTTAGTTTTTAGAAGTGCCACAGAGCAAATTGCTTGTTTTGCTGAGCTAGGCTAACACAGCTACCCCCTTTGCAACTTGTTGAAATTAACTTGATGTACCCCAGGGAAGACCATTGTATGCCCAAGATAATGTGCCCTTGATTGAGAGCCACTGGTTAAGATAATTGTGTCCTTGGGCCACCATTCTAGGGCTGGGTCTCTAACTCCTTAGATCCTGTTCACATCAAGTGTAGTAGTTGCTGTGGCAAAGATCATACCCCACTCTATCCCTTCCCCAACATATGAGATGTTTATCCCAAATCCCTTATCTCTTGTACCCCAAACCCATAGTCTCTTTACTTCCCCACCTAGGATGTTCTAGATTAGGAGTCTCAGACTTACGGCCCATTGGCCGCATACAGGCCTCAAGTTATTTCTTGGGACCTGCAGTGACACGATTGCTATCAATACTTGCAATATCATTGTATGAAAAGGTTTCAGTGGTTTGGCCTTGGGCTAACATACTAGTGTTCATGTGTAGTGTGGCCCTTGGGCTAATGTACTAACCCTCCTGCAGCCCTCATGGTGATTTGAGTTTGACTGCTGTTGTAGGTCATGTACCATAACCTGTTTCTAAATGACCTGTACTCTGTACCTGGATGCCCAATCACTCCCTGTATTATTTCATTCTTTAGCATTCACTCAATACAATATTTTACATGCCAGTCTGTTGCCATGTAGACATACAGGGATTAATCTGTGTGCTGCACAATCCACTACTACACTTTGTCTGGCCTTCAAGTATTATCTAACATTTAAATCTGTTTTTATCAGTTCAAATCTGCCATCTCCACACAGGGCTTAATCTGTATGCTGCAAAGATCAATGCTACAAGTGGTTTGGCCATTAAATATTTTTCTCTGATCCTTCAGACAGAGAAACACCTACAAGATTTCTACCAAGCCTTCCTGAAAGTACAGTACCCACTTGGGGAAGTGGAAGAGAGATCAGAACCTGACAGGTACCCAGGAGTCACCTACCACAAGATAGACCTGAGCAAAAACCCCACACACAATGGAACACCACTAGCCATCATCTACAGCCCCCAACTAAAATCCCTCCAACACAAAGCTCTACAGCTTATCCTGGAAGATAATCCCTCTCTCAAGCCTTGGGAGCCAGGCCAATCCCTGCTTGCAGGCAGCCCCCCGACCTGAAGCAAATACTCACCAGCAAACACCAAACACCAGACAAACACTAATCCAGAAACCTATCCCTGCAACAAAAACTTTGCTTCCAACTCTGCTTGCACATCATCTCCAGTGATATCCCAGGTCCCTACCATACCATCAAGGACTCATTCACCTGCACATCCACTGATGTGGTAGGTGTCATGTGCCAGCAGTGCCCCTCTGCCATGTACACTGGCCAAACTGGACTGTCCTCCTGCAAAAGGTTAGATGGACACAATCAAAAGTGTCAGCCACAAGCCAGTAGGAGAACACTTCCATCTCCCTGGACACTCAGTAGCAGATGGAAAAGTTGTCATACTTCAACCAAAAAAACCAAAAGATAGACTTCAGTGTGAAATGGCAGAGTTGGAGCTGATTTGCAAATTCAGACTTGGAATGGTTAATCTGTTCACACATTCTTACTTCCTAATCAGTTGGTGTGAATGGGCCCCATCTACCCTAACAATTGATTTTGCTAGTACAGTACTTGCCCTCCTCCACCCTGCCATGTGTATATATCAGCTCTAGTTTCCACTTCATGAAGCTGATGAAATGGGTTGGAGCCCATAAAAGCTTACGCCCAGAGAAATTTGTTAGTCTTTAAGGTACCACAGAACTCTTGTTTTTGCAAAAGAAACCACTAGTTTGATGTTATATTAGAGGGGTGGCCAAACCTGGACCTCAAGAGCCACACAAGGTGATTGTTCAACTTTTGAGCAGCAGCAGTAAGGCATAGTAATGTTGGAGTAGGTAAAATATGGCTAAGTTTAAAATTTATTGCACACTTCAATTTTTTTGGTAAAGAAAGGGCAAATATTAATCCTGCTAATGTCAGATTCTAATTACTTTATGTTACCATGAAGACTAGGTTTACTTATACAGTAGTAAGTTAGTTTCTCTCCACCATCCTGACTGTGCCACCACTTCTTCCTGCCATCCCAACACCCTCCTCAACCCCAAGGTGCTGATGCTGGCCCCCCTGCCCCATGGTCCCCTGACTGCTCCAGCAGCTAGGCACAGGCTGGGGCTCCCCCCTGAGCATGCTCAGGGCAGGAGATTTCAAACTTCTAGGTTGGGGCTGCTTTCCTCTGGCTTTCTTCCACAAGCTGTATTTTTTCATTCGAGAGCCACATATGGCTCCCAAGCTGCAGTTTAGCCACGCTTGTTATATTACATCTGTCATTACAGGAGGGCAGAAACTTCTGGGGGAGAGTCTGCAGGGAATGCTCATAGGTTTTAGTCTTTCCCTTACTCATCCTGCAAGAGGAAACAATTTGTTTCTACTTTTATGCATTGCCTATAAAGACAGGATGACTTCATTTCCAAGGTTGTAAGTAGTAAAAGGTTCAGATTAGCAGAGGATGGTTTCGATCCATCGACCTCTGGGTTATGGGCCCAGCACGCTTCCGCTGCGCCACTCTGCTGTCTGTTTTTTTGCCTTACAACATGACTAGAAAGCCAGTCTGCTTTATTCTGCTGAGTCAGGAGCTGGAAGAGGGAGATCACCTTCCTGTAAAGGTGGTGTTTTTAAATGCATTTTCAAACCCAGAACAAAGAACTGAAATGTGGTAGTTCTATTCTTTTGTGAAGATATTTTTGCTGCAGATAACATAAGTCCCCTGCTTTTCTTCATGGAAAGACATTCAGTTGTGTGGAAATATGCTTAAACAAACTTGTCCAGTGCCATTTATGAGGAAACATTTAAAAAGTCATTCTTCATCTCCTGCATACAAGACTCTCCCTATCCTCATTTTCAAAACACTTCAGTGCTGTCAGTAGATTTGTCCCTTATCACAGCCACATGCCTGCTTTAGCATTAATAAGCCTATCCCTGACATCCATGGCTGAATTAGTAGGCTTGGTGGAATTCAATCCCTTCCCAATTAACACCTATTTTTATTTTTGCAAGATCTGTTGATTCTTTGATTTCTGACAGCTGTCAAAATAGTTCAAAACAGGAAAATGATTCTTAAAAATTAAAGGGGGAATAGTTTTGGGAGTTGGACATGCTTGAAGCAGGACTGCAGGTGGGGGGGCACCCTGCTCAGCTGAGAGGCTAAAGATACCAGTAGCACCAAATTGCATGGGAGCTTAGTGCCAAATTTTTCCTAATACTCAATGTAGACCCTCCTTTCAAAAGCAACTTGAGAGCACTGTCCTAGTTCTTATCTGCCACCACTGAGAATAGCCTAGGCCCACCCTCTGTGCAATCCCCTTTCAGGGGTTTAAGGCCATTAGCAAATGCCCCCCTCTCTCTTCTGCAGACTATATAGGCCCTGTTCCCTCAGCCTTTCCTCATGGGGTGTCTCTGCACTGGCAAGTTGGTTTGAATTAAGGCACCTTAATTCAAACCTAGTCCCTGTCCACCTTATACTTTCAGTAGTTTCAATGAAGGAATTTCTTCATTTGAAAGAATCAAATCAAATCATAGGGCTGGAAGGGACCTCGTGAGATCATCGAGTCCAGCCCCCTAGGAATTGAACCCAGGACCTTCTGCATGTTAAGCAGAGGTGTTAGCCACTAAGCTTAGTTTGAATTATTAATTCCTGCATTTACTTTAAAGTGCTTAGCTGAGTCTTAGTTCAGACTAAGGGCAGTGTAGACCAAGATTAAGCCTTAATTCAAACTAAAGTGCACTAATTGGACTTAAACATTAAGTCAAATTAGCACACACATTAATTTGAACTAGAGCTGACTAGTAAGTTGAATTAACAAACTTATTAGTTCAACTTTAATTTGAACAAACCTTTGTGGTATAGACAGACCATAGGTCATGAGCAATCTATCCAGGTGCAGAGGACTGCTGCCATGCCACTGGAGAAAGGAGATGGCTCTGCACAGGGAGGACACTGGCAGCTGACAATGCTCCATCCCTGCTCCCCTTGCACCCTCCATTGTAGTGGAGAACTTATGCAGCACTAGAGATGAGGGATGAGGTGGAAAAGGAGAAACCATGCATCCCTGAGGCTGAGGGGATCACATTCATCACACCCAGGAGGAAGTGTGGGCTGTGGTGGTTGGGGACTCACTTCTGAGATGGAAGGAAGCACCCATCTGTTGCCCTGACATGGCTCCTCAGGAGGTATGCTACCTGCCAAGGGCCTGTATCTGAGACATTAGAGGGATCATTGAGAATCACCCACCCCTCTACTACCCCATGCAGGATCCAATGATACCATGAGAGGTGATCCTTGGCAGATCAAAAGGTGACTACAGGGCTCTGGGAGCTTGGGTGAAGGAGTTCAGAGCACAGGTGGTTTTCACCTTGATCCTTCTGGTCAAGGGTAGAGGCCTGAGCAGAGAGAGATGCATCCTTGAGGTGAACGCCTGGTGGCAAAGATGGTGTCATCAGGAGGGCTTTGGCTTCCTTGACCATGGAGTGCTGTTCCAGGGAGAAGGACTGCTAGGCAGAGATGGACTCCACCTGTTGAGGAAGGGGAAGAGCATATTTGGACATTAAAGCCCTCCTCACCAGGTTAGCCAGTCAAAGTAGGTTTGAAGGGGGAAGGTGACCAAAGCCCACAGGTAAATCACAATGTGGGGGATCTGGGGGAAGGGATGGAACTTGGGGGTGTGGGGACTGTAGAGACAGGGACAGAGGAATTGGAACTGGGGATGCAGAGGAATCAAATCATTGTCTTAAGTGTCCTAATGAAGCCCTCATACCTGAGGTGAGTGGAGAAGACACACTGGGAAAACATGCAAAGAGGAAGATGCAACAGGGGAGATAATTGGCAGAGGAATGTAGGGCAATTGGCCCAGTATTTTAGGTGTCTGTACACAAATATGAGGAGCCTGGGAAACAAGCAGGAAGAATTGGTAGTACTGGCACAGACAAGGAGCTGATGTCATTAGATTAACAGACATGGTGGGACAGCTTGCATGAGTGGAGCTCTGCCATGGATAGGTAGAAGTTATTCAACAAGGACAAGCAGGGAGGAAGAGGTGGAGTAGCAGCACTATATGTAAGAGCTGTGGAGCTCCATGCAGTTGTACTATGAAAGTGGAAACAAGCAGGTGGAAAGTCTGTGGGTTAAGTTTTGAGGGGAGTGCAACAAGGGAGATGTCATGGTGGGTGTCTGCTATAGACCAGCAGACCAGAAAGGAGGTGGAGGCATTTTATGGACAACTAGCAGAAGTTGCTAGATCACAGGCCTTGGTTCTCATGAGGGATTTCAATTATCCTGACATCTGTGGGGAAGGCAATACAGCAGTGCACATGCAATCCAGGGAGTTTTTGGTGACCATCGAGGACAACCTCCTGGTACAAATGCTGGAGGAACCAACTAAGGGCCATGTGCCTCTTGACCTGCTGCTCACAAACAGGTGAATTATCAGGAAAGTAAAAGTGAATGGCAACTTGGGGTCTTGGACACCTTTCTCCTTCACATCAGCCTCCCAGGGAATCCTGCCCATCAGTTCTCTGAAGGAGCCAGTCTGCTTTTCTGAAGTCCAGGGTTTGTGTTTTGCTTCTTTCATTTCTTCCTTTGAGCAGGAACCCGAACTCTACCATCTCATGGTCAGTGCTGCCCAGGCTGCCATTCACTTACTTCTCCTATCAATTCTTCTGTTCATGAGCAGCAGGTTGACAGGTGCATGGTACCTTGTTGGTTCCTTCAGCATTTGTACTAGGAAGTTGTCTTCAACAACCTCCAAAAGCTTCCTGGATTGCTTGTGCACAGCTGTTTTTAATGGAAGAGTAGAGGTCCTTCCCCAGAACACTATTAGTCACCATTGCTCATTTTAGCAACACAGAACAGTTAGCCTGTCAAAGAAAAAAGCTTCCCTTAAATCTCTCTCATGGCAAAATATGTAGCATACATTAAAGACTTTCCCAATGGGTAGCCATGTTAGTCCAGTTCTGTAAAAAAACCAAGAAGTCCTGTGGCACTTTTAAAGACTAAAATTCATCACATGAGCTTTTGTGGAAAAAAATCCTGCTTTGTCAGACTCTTCAAGATGTAATTTCCCCATCTTCAAGTGTTGGATGAAGTGGAGTTTCCCCACAAGAGCTCATGCAATAAGTTTTAGTCTTTAAGAGTATCACAGGATTGTTTGTTTTGACAAGGCCATGAAATTCATATAATTAATTTAGCCAAAAAACCAACATTTATCTGGCCAACAAAGTTGGGACAAAAACTGTGCATGTCAGGTTAGAGATTTATGAAAATAAGGATTTTGAATAAGATCAGTTAAAGGTGAGGAAAGGAGGAAGTCATGTGTTACTGGAAGTCCAAATGGTATTGAATGTTGAACATGCTGTTTGAGACAGGTAGCCATGTTAGTCTATTTCAGCAAAAAAAAAAAAAGGAGGAATCTTGCAGCACTTATAAAGATTAGATGTTTAGACCAGTGGTTCCCAAGCTTCTCTGCTGCGGCACACCTTAATACCTTTGAATTGTTTGAGGCATGCCACTATTAAACTTGTGAATATTCAAACCAACTTTTGAATATTCATGAACCACCACACTTTCAAAAATGCTGCTATGTGGGATATTAAGGGTAGCAGAGCAGGGGTGGCAAAAAATGGACAAGGGCAGCCATGTGAGGAGCAGCACAAGGGTGACAAGAGGAAGGGAGAAGAGTGGCTTTGTTGGGGGGCTGGGGGAAGCTGGGGAGTGGGAAGGTAGGGCATGGGAGCCTGGCACAGCACCCACTTCCCCCTTCTCCACAGTGGCTCCCTGCCACCCAGGGCAAAGTCTTCACCACACTGCTGCTTCCTCCCACCCCAGTGGGTCCTGTCCTCCCCTCTCCCAGCCCCCTGTGGCCAGTGATGGACCCTCCCATCACTATAGGGGCCAGAACTAGGCCTCCAGCCCCTAGCTACACCCCCCCCCCCCACACACACACACACACACCACCCCACCCCCAGCTACACCCCACCAACCAGCCATCCCACAACTCTAGCTACATATCCTCTGCCACACACACCCCACCCCTGCCCCACAGAACTGCCAGCAGCCTCCCCACCCCCCAAGCCATTACCTGGGGTGTTTACAGGCTTGCTGATAGGAGCTGCTCCACCCTGCAGGGGGGAGATTCACGAACTCCCAGCCTCCTGCAGCTCTCTGCTGGCTGGGCTTCAGGCAGAGCCATCAGACTTCTGTTCCAGCTGCTTGTGCTATTTTTAGGGGACCCCTGGGACTCCACATTCTGGTGTCTTCCTTTATTTTTTAAGGGGGCTAGAAGGCTGCCTGCCTAAGAGTAAGGACACCAGAACTGTGTTCCAGTGCCTTCCCCCTTAAACCCCCTGCCTTTTCCCAGCCCTGCATGTGGCTGGGCTGAGCAGGGAGGGAACTTTAACTCCAGCTCTTGGGGATGCTTGTGGCACAGTGTTGCTGCAGCACACCAGTGTGCCCTGGCACACTGGTTGGGAACCACTGGTCTAGGGAATCAGGTTCCCACTAGACATTTTAGCAGGCTGGGGCCTGCATCTCCCTTCTCTGCTCCCCAGCTGTGGAGAAACACTACCTCCTAAGCCTGGGAAAATTGCAAGCCTATTGGCTATTTCAATCTTCCCTTTCACTCTTGCAGGGGCAGGCCTTTTGTGGCCGCAGAGCAGTCCTCAGTTGGTCCAGTGCCTCTAACAACCTCCCTTCCTGCAAGAAAAAGGGCCCATAACAGCTCAGACTTGCCTGGAATATCCTTCTGTAGCTATCACAACACACAAGATGCCATGGCTGAAACACAGCAGTCTTAATGATTTGCTATTCAAATTGTGCAGCAGGATGGCAGTGACATGCTTAGTGATTCAGGGAAATGAAGTGGTGTAAGGAACAAAACCCACAATTTTGAAAAGTAAAAAGGCCTGAAACAGCACCAGCCAGGACAAATCTGGGCACTGGTATGAGGCTAAATGCAGCCACATCAACTGAGAAGGGATTCCTTTAAATGCTGAGAGCATCAGTGACAATTTGTGAGGTGGGTAAATGGAAAATATTTCACTGAATCCAGTCCCTGTAGCAGTTCAATCTGTTGACTCATTTCTCATAGGGAAGAGGAGCCTGATTTAGCAAAGAGATGCATGGTTCTTTTAAGGCTATGTCTACACTAGTAAATTAGTCCAGACTAAGCAAGGTTAGTCAGCACTAATTTGGTCTGGGTCTACACTAGGCTTTGCCTAATTTGAACTAAGATGCCCCTTTCTGCCCCCACCCCCCTTGTATTTTGCAGCCAAGCCAGGGCCAGGAGCCCAGTGCTGAGGCTGCCAGGCCAGGGGGCAGTGCTGTGGGTCCAGGGCTGCAAGGATGGGCAGGTCCCAGGTGTGCAGCAGGCCCAGGGGGAGACACATGGGGTGGACACAATCCTGCCCGGAGGATGGAGCCAGGGGTTGGTGTGGCTGGAGATCAGGGGTGCTATGGTTTGGGGCTGCTTGCAGGATGTCTGGAGCTGGTTGGAGGGGTCAGAGCTGGGGGTGTTTGGAGCTGGCTGGGGGAGTTCAACTTATCTGAGTTCAGATCTGTCACCCTTCAGGGAGGAAACTGGTTCAATGTCTGAGGTTTGGAGATGGTGGGTTACAGGGGTGTTGGGAACTAGGGCTTGGGCTGCCCCTGACCCATCAGCCTGGGATTCTGATTTCTCTGGTATAGCTGGTTCCCCTTTCAGTCTGGCTCAGATCTTCCATGCTGAGGAAGCATCAGAGCTGGACATCACTTCCAAGTGCCTCCTGCAAACTATGCACAGGCATTTGCAGGACAGGAGGGGCCCTGAATTGTGACAGCTGAGGGGAAGTTTGCAACCCCCTCCCCTGCTTCTTCCAGGAGCGTGTCTAGTTCCTCTGAAACAAGGAGCCAATGCTAAGGAGTTCTTGGTAGGTGCTCACAGCCCCCTCAGGTTGCCCAGGGATCAGAGCTCCCATAGTGACATACAGTTATAGATCAGGGTTGCAAGGGACTTCAGTAGGTCCTCCAGTCTAGGAGTCTACTGCTGTGCTGCATGACAGCCATGTGCCACAGCACACATCTGAGTGTGCTACTGCCATTCATCACTGATGGAAGAAATCACCCCCTACTGCCAAAACAAACCATCACCCTCACAGGGTTTTCATCCCAGTGGCAGCACCTGGAAAACAGGAAAATCCCCATGAAAGCAAGGCCTGAATTCTAACCTCTTGCCTCCCCTCCTTCCCCTAGGAACTGTGCAACTAGAGCAACACAGGCATGTGTGTGTTTCTGAGAGGACATGGAAGGATATCAGACCATACTGAGCAACAAGGGAATCACAGCCTCCAACCCCACTGTCAGCTTCCAGGTACACCATGTGAAGCAGAGAGCCCTGTGACTGATTCACTCCTGCTATGACATTTGATGGAATAATAAAATCTAAACTATTAGGACCAGAGGGACCTCATGAGGTCATTTAGTCCAGCAGTTTTCAACCAGTGTGTCATGGCATGCTAGTATGCCATGAAATATTTTACAAAGGTCAAGTGTAAACTAAACAGTTTCATCTCAAATGATCTTATCCAACCAAAATTGCAACTCAACTTATGAAAATCAAATTAAATGCAAGGTATTGATCTTTTGCTTCTAAAATGTGAAGCTCTAAATGCAGGTGACCAAAGGGCAAAATTGAGATGGTGTATTTGAAACATTAATGCATTTGATCTTCTTTAGCATGTTGTACGCACTATGTCGCAAACCACTCTAGTAAAGACTAACCATAGTGAAGGTGACATTCTGAGCAATCAACTCAGCTGAAAAGAGGGGTTTGTCATGGAATTGTCTCATTGAAGCATGCTGTGTTATTGAAAAGGTTGGGAACCACTGATCTAGTCCAAACCCCTGCTAAGAGGGGGACCAATCCCACTAGATCATCCCTGCCAGGATTTTGTCTAACCACACCTTAAAAGTTTCCAGAGATGGAGATCCCACCACCTCCCTAGGTAACCCATTCCAGTGCTTCACCAGCCCCCAAGGAGAAAGTTTTTCCTGATATCCAACCTTGACCTCCCCAGCTGCAACTTTAAGATTCAGAGACAATCCTCATTTCACCTGTGTTTTCCCTTTGGGGCAAAGAGCAACCACCTGAAAGGCATGAAACAAGGTCTGACAAGGACATGCACAAGCATTCAGTGAGTGGCTGAAAATAACCCTGGGGCTATGGGGGAGGTAGAGGGCAACAAACTCCCAAATAAAGCCCAGCTGTATCTAGGTCAACTGATCTTTATAGAGAAATGAGACCCTGTGTACAAACTAGCTATGACTGGGAAGAGAGAACTGGGTTGTATATGGTTTATTTTTGAATGAGGAGAGAACTGCCATAGCATACATTTGTTCCAAAGGGGCCACAATGTTAGCTGAGTTCAGTAGAAGAAATTTGGAGTCCCATGCCACTTAAAGACTCAAATTTATTTATTGCATGAGCTTTTGTAGGAGCAAATCCCATGTTGTAAATGCTTTGAAGACACCCTTAAGCAATTTAAGAGTCTAAGTGTCCCAGGACTCCCAGTTTGTGTATTATCTGCATTTCTCACACATCTCCCCCATTGGTGATCTTTAAAAGCTTAAAGGGTTTAGTTTGTAAACTTTTAGCCATATAATATTGGAAGGACAAGAGGCTCTTTCACAGGGACTTTGGGTATGCTTTTCTTTCAGCAAAGACAAACATTTTAATTGAAAGTTTATCAACTGAGCACAAGTTGATTTTTTTCACCTGCTTTTCTATTTCATGCACTGTTTTTAGCATGTGTTAGCTTAGTGCTTTAGATGATTGTTTGTAGGCAAGTAATTTTGTTTATTTTTAAACTAATTCATTATTTTAGTTTCAAAGCAGTTATTTCATCATGTAGCATTTTAGAATTTGTGTCAGGTATGAAAATGAAAGAACACTTCCTCACAGTTTGTACATAATAGGAAAGTTGACACAGCTAGCCTTAAAAATCATCCATAAAAAACACAGTACAGCAGCAATTTCAGGATGCCAACTGGGTGACAGAATTTAGTTTAAGTTTAAGGAATTTTTTGTAACTTTCACACCAGTATATTGGTTTGTCCTTTGCAGGAATGACTCACTGAATAATACACACCATGAAGAAATGAATAATGGGTGACAAACAATGGGTGAATGAATATTTGCAATGTATAAATTGGTTGGCACAATATTGCCTTTTCAAGATTGATACTGCAAATGTTGCAGATGAATGAGTCCCTTTCTTTTAAGGTTAATGATCTAACATTGATCTAGTTTGGTTATTTTTTAAACCTTTTTAGAAATTTATTGCTAGACTTTAGGAGATTAGTTTGGCACTTGACTTCAGGTTTTATTATTTGAATAGTGATTAACTTTAGTGGCAATGTAATTAACAGAACTAGTAAATTGTTACTAATACCTTATATAGTTTAAGGCTCTTAACACCAACCCCCTAAACAGGCACCTCCTGGTTGATGGCATTGGGGAATTCCTCAAGCAGGACTCCCATCAAGTGACCTTCCCCCTCATGTGTCACAGTCTGAGTCTTTTGGGGACCCCAGCCCTCTAATCAAGTCCTTAGTCTATTCCTCCCTTTCAGGAGGACAATTAATTTCAGGCCAGCCTGTTTGTAGCAGTAAACACCACAAGTCCTCTCACCAGCCCCTGGCAATGTGGGAAGAGGCAGGAAGGGACCCTGGCCCACCCACTTCTCCAAGCCCCAGCCCAGGACATCACACCTTGACACTGCCTCCATCCCCAGTACAGCACAACAAGCACCCCAGGCCACATCCTCACCTGCCCCTCAGTACTTTCTCTGCCTTGTTCCAGGGTCCACACTCCAGCCAAATCCCAGCAGGTCACATCAAGCTGGTCTTGATCCTGCCGACAGACTCCTGCCTCTAACCCTCACCAGATCCAGACTGCTCTGAGCCCTGGCTGCAGCCGCTGTATATAGAGGCTCCCAAGCCCTGATTGGCTCTGCTGTCACCAGCTCCTATTGGCCACTCTACTCCCAGGACTTTTAACCCCTTCTCCACCCAAGCAGGGAAACCACCCTTCTGCAGAGGGGTTTTTCTTTCTTTCTTAAATGTGTACTTGCATTAGTAATAGCTTGGAGTATCTAGTTTAGTTTATTTTTTTTATATAATACAACACATACTATGTTCTAACCATGCAATTTTTAAGTAAAACTTTATTTCTTATTTTTATTTTTTCCATCTTTGAAGGTAAACACAGCAAGGAGCTTCAGTTAATTTTGTTTTTAATTTTCTCCCTCTGATCAACCAGCACACCCAGGTCTCTTTCCTCCTCTGTCACTTCCAGCTCACAAACCCTTAGTTTGTAACAGAAATTCTTATCATTATATTGCTGATTCTGTGCATGACTTTACACTTTGTACTAATCCATTGTATCCGTTTCTGTCCCTCCAGTCTTCAAGGCCATCCTGATCCAGGGCCTTAAGCAAGGTAAGCATTGCAGGGAGGTGCCAGCATTGGAGGGGCATCCCCTTGCAATGCTTATAGTGTGCGGCTCTTACATGCCACAAGAAGCCTTGCTTTTTTTTGCTTGACAGAAACTCACGGACCTATTGATTTGTATTCTTTTGTTAATGAGGCAGGGGGGTGATCTGGGGTGACTCACTTGTAAATAAGGCAGGGGCTGGAGGGGGTGATCTGATAGTCTTTCACAAATGACTTAGCCTAGTGGTTCACATTTGATGCTTCAAGTATTGCACTTTAAATATCCTAAAGATCAGCACAGATTTTCTTTGAATTAAACTGACTTCATTTTACTACATAAGGATCTTTAAAGAGACACCTTAGAAGATTTCTGCCCTGAGTCCAGGGTCTCAAACACACAGCCTGTGGGCCACATGCGGCCCCTAAAACTATCTCCTGTGGCCCGCAATGACATGATTGTTACCGATATTTGCAATATCATTGTATAGAAAGGGTTCACTGGTGCGGCCCTTGGGCTACCATATCAAGCCTCATGTGGCCCTCTGCTAGTCCTCATGCAGCCCTCGTGGTGATTTGAGTTTGAGACCCCTGGTTTAGTCCAATGGTTCCCAATGTTTTCTCTGTTGTGGCACACCTTGCTACCTTTAATTAATTAGAGGCACCCCCCATATGATTCCAAATGAACTCATGAATATTCATGAGCCAAGAGCCAAACCAGAGCTCTTTGAGTAGTTTTTCAAAAAATTCCGTGGCACACCAGCTCAGATCTGATGGCACACCTGGGTTCTGTGGCACACTGGTAATGTTTCCTCATTAGCCTTTGGTTCAAGCTGGGCCCATAAAGCATCACAGTTACAGCAGCAGAAGTAAAGAAGAGCAGAGCTGTGTAGAAAATTGAAGGAATGTGCGTATTTTTTATCTATGGACTCTCGAGATTAGTAAAGGACACAGAAAAGTCCTCTCTGCTCTCTTTTCAGTATGCCTTGGGAAGCAGATGGCACACACTGTCAGTCAGACCTATTAACAGCAAGGGCCCAGTTTCATGGACGATACATTCATCACTCTCAGCCACTTCACCTGAGCAGAGCAGTAGCCTCAAAGACTGTTTCAGATTGCATGGGACTAAAACTACTCACTGCTTGTCCCTAGAGGTTAGGGAGCACCAGACTCAAACCACTGTCATGGGGGGGGGGGGGGGTCACTTAGACTGCAGGAGAAGCAGCACATGCCCCTGAGCCACTTAGGCCCAGCTTTTAATGCTGTTTAAATTTGTCCCTATCTATCTTTAAGCTCTGGGTATAAGGCCACTTTCCCCCCAGTCTCTGTAACATGCCATACTCCATATTGTAAATGTAGAAACTGCATAGCAATGTACCCCATGTTGTGTAGGAATGAATAGGGGTAAGGTGTGAATGGAGGGTGGACGTGTGTGTGAACCAGCCCCAAGCTGCCAGCTTGTTCTGATCAACTATGTGTAAACAGCTCCATGCTGCCCCCTCATCCAGATGAAGTAAGAATCCCATCTCAATCGCTGGCAAATGTGACTACACCCCTGAAAGCAAAGAAATGAAGGATCCACCCCAGAAGCAAAAGAGTAGAGTTAATCAAGACACCCAAGAAAACAAGCTAGAGGTCACATCCACAACTGCCTGGTGACTAACGGCAGAGGCGGCCTCAGGCAACTGGGGGCCCTAGGTGAAGGCCCATTAGCTACCTTCCCTGTGGTCCCAGTCCCCCCCTGCACTCCTAACTATCCCACACCACCCCCCAGGACCCTTGTTTGTTTTGCTGAGCCAAACTAACATGACTATCCTTCTGGAACTCATAAATTATTCTTGGGTACAATATTTTTAAAGATCTTCCCATCATGAAGCTTGTAAGTTGATCATCTTTCACTTAACATAAATGAACTAATGCTGAACTATAAAGTTAAAATGAACATTTTAACATTTTTTAAAAAGTGTGAGCATTAATTAATAAATAAAAAGTGGTAACATTAATTATGGCTCAAATATAACAAAAATACCACATTTAAAATTTTGGCAGTCAAATCATACAATTTTTTCATATAGGCTTGGGTTTATGTGTACTAGACATTATTACAAGTAATTATAATAAGTGAAAAGAAGGTTTCTAGTGTGTAGCTATAAATGAAAAACACCAATGGCAATGAAATTCTCTGAAGTATTCAAGTTTATAAGACTCTGGCCCCTCCCTGAGAAATATTAAATAGTAAGTACAGAAGAAGCTAAAAAATTACTGTCCAAAAGAAAGACATACAGCACAGACATCACACACAGCTGTAATGATTGCCTAAGGGAAGCACTGTATTTAGATGTAGCAGCCTATATGGCCCTACCTGGTAACCTGAGCTAAACAAAGCCAAAGTAAAAATTGTCACAAAGTCAAAGGAAAAGGCAAAAGAACAGGTAGAAAAGGAAAAGGCAATATTTTACAAAATTAAAAAATGGCAGAATAAATGGCCACACTGAGGAATTAAAAGCTGAGGCCACTGGAAAAGTTCCTGCTATTGTGCTGTCTGTTGCTTGCTCCTGCTTTTTTACCATGTCAATGTGAAGGTGATGGGCAGAGAATGGTGAAATCTACAATACAAACAAAGCACAGATCCTAATGATAGCTTGCCTTGATGAGCCAAGAGTGAAAAGTGCTTAGGCTTCCAGGCCTATTAACTTTGCTCGATGGGAACAATTTCTATATTTTTCTATATTTTCATTTCTGTCCACCAAATTGAAGACAGGCCCCTTATTGCTTGGGACCCTAGGTGGCTGCCTGCTTCGCCTACCCCGAAAGCTGCCACTGACTAACCATCACACAGAGCACCTGGACTGGCATGACAAAGCTATAAAGACTGGGTGAGATCCAAAAGCTAAAGGGGGAAAGTGTTCTGCACACCACCTGGAAGAAATGAGTGGTGGTGCGTGCTTGACAAAGGCTCTGCTCCTCCGCTTGTCCATCTTCCCTGGCCAGGCAGCTGCCGTGAACCCCAGTGAAAGACACTAGCACAGACTCCAGCAACAGCACCGTCAGGACTGGTAATAACACAGACTGCAGAACATCGTCTGGTGTGCGTGGATGAGTGTGTGTGTGTGTGAGGGGGCATAGGTATCGTTTCCTAGGGGTCCTGGAAATGCACAATTCATCTGGAGAGGATTTGTGTGACACTGTTGTCAATCAACTGCACGCCTGGAATCTTAATATTGGTGATACGAGGGGCCAAGGCTACAACAATGGTGCCGACATGAAAGGGAAAAGGAATGGGCTGCAGAGGCTGATTTTAAACATGAACCCTTGTGCTTTCTATGTGCCATGCACAGCTCATAGCCTGAACTTACTGGTAAATGATGCTGCCAAGGTGAGCTCTGAGACAATCAGTTTCTTTGCAACAGTTCAAGAGGTATATTTATTTTTCTCGTCATCAACAAAGCATTGGGCAGTTCTGAAGAAGCACATTTCCTCTCTTACATTGAAACCTCTTTCAGAAACTCATTGGGAAAGTCTCACTGATGCTTTGCAGCCTCAGGTACCAAGTTGGAGAGATCTGTGATGCTCTGTATGAGATATTTAGTGATGAAAAGTACGGCAAAGAATCAAAGTATGAAGCACAGATTTTGTGCACCAAGTTGAAGGATTTCCAGTTCCTGTGCTCCCTTATCCTGTGGCATGACCTGTTGAATCACATCAGTCCAGTCAGTAAGATCCTTCAGGGTACCAGTGAAAACAGTGCCATGGCTTTGACGGCCATTGAGAACTTGAAAGTCTTTATTTCCAGCTACCGCACTGATTCCAGCTATGAGTCATTGCTTAAAACTGCTTGGCAACTTTGTCAAGCTTTTGAGGGGGAACCAGAGTTCAAAGCCACTGTTTGCTTTCGATGTTCATATAATGATAAATATTTACTGCTCAGTACTATTTTTATTTTGAATAAATATGCATTCACCCCTTCACTGTAATTTTTTTATTATAATAACAAACTGATTAATACTAAAGAGGGAGGAGGATGACAATTTATAGATTGCAGGGGGGTGCCAGAAACCCTAGCACTCAGGGAGTGTAAGTAACTGAGGGAGATTTCAAGGTCCTTCTATGTCAAACAGTCCTCCTTCTCCTCGGTTGTCTGGCAGAGGTCCCGGACAAGGTAGAGGTGGCGCATCACTTTCTCCCTGACATCCTCTGCCTGCAAGGGAAGAAAAATCTGTCAGAGCCTCAGAGGCCCCCTCTGAATCGGGGGCAGGGGTAGGTAGGGATTAATGGCACCTGGAATCCAGAGCATCTCCACCCAGTCCCCACCCATGCTGGAAGAATGGATTCATCCTCCTGACCCCCACCATGGAGTCTTGTCCTCTCTAGTGACCTCCAGAACCCATCTCTCTCCATCGCAGGGTGAGCTCCTGCCCACCTCACCCCCCATGCCCCACACATGGCTCCACCTCCTGTCTGCAAGGAGCTTAAGTTCTCCAAACCCTCCACCCCAGCCATGTAGGGCTGGGAGTTGGCTCTAGCATGAGAAAGGTGGGGCCGTGGTAGCAGCAAAGTGGAATATGGGGAGATTGAGACCTTTCTCCAAGTCACCCCAGGGACTGATTCTGCATCTGCAGGGACATGGACTTTGGGGACATGGACACTAAGCCAGGAGAAGGGGTGAGGCCCTGTGGAGCAGGAGATTTGCAGAAGGCACTTAGGGGACTCTCCTGCCTTTCCAGTGAGCAATGCTGGCTTGTCCTAAGAACACACGTGACCTCCGAGGGCAGGCTTATAATTAATAGGCCTCATTACAGCCCTGGGTTAAGGCAGCTCTGGGTACTGGCTGGCTCCCTCCTGCTCATGGAGGTCAATCCATCTCCCTTCCCAGTGTTACTTACTCTGACTCTCCTTCTCCGTCAGGCTTCTTCCTCTGGCCAGTAAATGGCCATGGGATGGGAGTCACTTTCTGTAGCCTCTGTGGGAAGTACCTGGCCCCTGGCCCCATCTTCTTAGTCGAATCCAGCTGCTTACCTCGCTCCCCATCAGCTGGTCAGCTATCCCGAATATCCCATAAGTTAGGACGAGCCCAGCCTGGCAGACATGCAGGAGTTTGCTGTTGATGGCCATCACTGCCATGTGGAGGAACCAACTTCTCTGTTCTTCTGAGAAGAACAATCCAAAAACCTAAAACCACAGAATAGGAACCTTCAGCCGATAGCGCAAAGCCAGGCTCCCAATGCTGGGACTAGAACAGCAATGCCCTTGAGTGTGCAGGGGAGGGGGAGACTGCTGCTGCAGCCAAAGAACCTTGTTCCTATGGAGCATCCAGTGTCCCAAGGCTCAGGGATGCCCCTTTGTGAACAATTGGCTGGCACAGAGAGATCCAAAGGCTCCAGTGGCTCTATTAGGAGGGTCATTTAGTTTGGGGGTCATGATGGGCTGGACATGTATCTCTGGGTGTGTGAGCAGGGACACTCAGATTTCCAGCTCACAGAGATGACAAGCGACCCTTTACAAAAGCAGAAAGTGACACACCAACCCAGTCTTCTTTTTTGAGACAATAATCTATTTTTTTTGGACTCAGGGCATCCAATGGATCTCATTTACCTCTATCTCTGTAAGACATTTGATACAGATCCAAGCAGCAAATTATTAATAAGATTAGAAAAGGTGGAGATGAATAGATCTACCCTGTTTGCTCGTATATAGATCTATACTTTTCCTCATTCAAAATATTTAAGGATAGATTTCAGTTTTATTGCTAGTTGGTTTGCCTGATTAGAACAAAATCATAGATTCATAGGCTATGTCCACACTAAGGAGTTTAAATTGATTCAAGGTAAATAGATTTAAGGTAAATTGATATAACAGCCATTAAACCAATTTAAGTTAAATCGAGTTCATTTGTCCTCACTAGAAACCCAAATCGTAATAGCATGTCCATGGACAGGACTTGCTAGTTCGATTTAGGAAAGGGTCACCATGGGAGGTGTGGCAATATGACCCCCAAGATGCACCATGTTGCCACCCAATCCCCTGCTTGGTTCTCACAGGGAGAGGCAGGTAGCAGGGGAAAAGCATCATCTATCCAGCTGGGTTCCTTACCTCTCTGGTGCAGCAGAATTCTGTATAACCCATAAATGGCCTCCCTGGCATGGCAGCTGGTGTCCTTATTTGGCTGGATAATAAACAAGGCCAGCTCTGCCATGTGGTGACCCAGCCGAGGGAATTCTGCTGAGTCCTAAGAGAAGAGAGAAGTCCATCAGCCTTCTGCTATCAGCTCCCATCACAGGGGGCGAGGGATGTCCCTCTCGTCAGCCCCTCTCTCTTTTGGAGCTCTTGGGGAGAGGGGCTAGAGCTAGACACTTAATTTCCTCTGCCTCCTGTGTGGCCTGGACAGAAGGGATATGGGCAGAGCCCTCCATGAGGACTGGTCCCCCAGCTAGTTTGGGATTAGAAGAAGGCACAAAAAGTCAGTGCGAGAAGGGGCTGGAGCATGGTCTCCTTAAAGGCCCAGGATCATCACTGAGCCAGGAAAGAACTTGATTCAGGCCACGCTGTGCTCTGACTCCACCTCCCCAAGGAGAAGACCCTAATCCCCAGCTCCTGCAGAAGCAGATCCTGCAGCCTGCTGGAGCCAACACGCCTATGCCAGGAGTCCAGGAGCTGGGCTGAGAGGTCACTTACATCAAACCCAGGGAGGTCGATGGTCACTCGGAGCAGGGCCACGATGCACCTAACAGCCCTGACTCTCTCTTGGGGCACTGGGGAGTGCAACCAGGAGCCGACGTGCTGTGAGGGGAAGAGGCAGGTCGGGATCAATGGTCAGGTGCCAATGCTGTGTAAATGAGCCCCAGCCCAACCCCAGGGTGGGCTGAAGGAGTAACTTTGAGGACGACACCTCTGCCCCCATTCCCCCAGGGCTCTCAGGCCCCATTGGAGAGAAGGACTGATTCTTTGGGTCCTCCAGGCTCTCTAGGAAGGATCCCGTGACTCTTCTCTGAAGGCCATCCCTGAGAATCTTTCCCCCATCCCCACCCCAAGCCAGCCTTTGGCCCTGCAGTTAATGCTTAACAGAAGCAGGCAGAGCTCTGCATTGAGGCACCAGTTCCTCCCCGTCCCTCAGGAAGAACGCCCCCAACACCGTATTGCGCTGAGTGGCCTGGCCAGGTCCCTGCTGGGAGAACAAACTAGAAAAGGACCATCCACTGTCTCCTTTCCCATCCTCCCCAGCATTCAGCTAAACCCGTCCCCCACTCTCCTCATGAGGCTCACCTCCAGGATGTACTGGAGCCTGTTTATGTTTGGGGATGCCACCAAGATGTTAACCAACATGGCATCCAGGAGGGTCTCAAGCACTCTGTGCTGATGCTGCAAAAAAAAGGGAGTCCTGGGTCAGAGTTGGGGAAAGTGGGTTGATGCCTCCCACCAGATGGTAACAGGGCAGCCTGTGAAGCACAGTCAGACTGCAAATACATCTTCTGGCCTCTCTTCTTCACATCCCACTGAAGTTGGTTAGGAAGGAGTCATGGCAGAATGAGAGCCAGCTCTTCCATCCATGCCCTTAGCAGGTCTGTGCGAGGGCCATGTAGGTAGTAGGGTATGGACTGACCCAGCTGCTGGGGGTGAAATGTGGGTAGCTTGGGACAACACGGCCATACCCCAGCACTGGCTCGCTGGCTAGGCGGGAGCCTCTGGAGTGTGGTTGGGCCACCAGTGGGGAGGCCCAGGGGCCCTGCAACCCCTGATCCAACACTGGTGAAAGGGGCCGAATTTGGCTCCACGCCACACACTGGCAGCAGTGCAAGACCAGATTGGGCACTGGGTGGGATCGGGCCACAGGTGGTGAGAGGGCACTTTTGGGGCTGCTTGCCAAGGGTGCCAAAAAGTCTATTTCTGGCCCTGCATTGTAGTCTCCATTGAAGAAAGGAGCAGGGACCAGAGGCCACTTCTGCTCCAGGCTTGGAGGAATAGGAGGAGGATCTACCTTGCGGTGGATGGAGTCCTTCCTTGTTTCCAGTGTAAAGACACTGTGCAGGGCATAACTGATGACGTAGGACTCCTGCTCTCTCCCCAGCGCTGGTCTCATTACGCTGGCAAGAGAGAACAGCTGGTGGTAGAGTGTGCAGTGTGGGAGTGAAACTGGCAGCAACTCGCATGTGAAAGTGAAGGAACATAGACACAGGGTGGCCGGAATGGAAACTGAGGCACTGAGCCAGG
Source organism: Podocnemis expansa (assembly GCA_007922195.1). Lineage (NCBI taxonomy): Eukaryota > Metazoa > Chordata > Testudines > Podocnemididae > Podocnemis > Podocnemis expansa. Next base: position 1,498,963 of record ML682121.1, on the reverse strand, counting down.
GAATGACAAAGCCAAGGCCTCACAGACAGTCAGTGGTGGGGCTGGAATAGTGCCTGTTCCTGGACACCACCCCTCCTGCCTTTGACCCTGGGAGCAAATCTCTGCCCAAGGCCATTGGGAATGTTACTGCAGTGGGTCTCGGGAAGGTTGCGGTACCTGAGGTCGCCGACAGCAATGAGGGAGTGGGCGAGGATGGTGATGGGTCCAGAGTTCTGCTGCCGCTCCTCCATGAGCTCCTGTGAGAGCCAAAGAGACAAAGAAGCGTGTGAGATTCAGGCCCCACTGACACTTCCACAGCCAGCACTGCACACTGCCATGGCACCAGCATCCCCCCAACTGCCTTCCCCTCCTCCAATTGCTTCTGGCCATCAAACTTAGCCTCCTCCCAGGATTCCCACCATCCTTGGTCTCATTGCCTCTTCTGCCCTCCTATCTATGACAGCTTCCCTCTCATCTAACACCGTCCCAGGCCCGGAGGCCTAGTCGTCCTTGTTTGCCCCATCTGAGCTCCCCCTCCAGCCCCATGCTTCTCCCATTGTCCACTAATAACCAATTACAGAATTTCTCCCCTCTTTTTCCCAGTCCTCTGCCCTCTGCTGCCTGCCTAGCACCCCCAAGCCCCAATCGATGGATCCAGGGAGGTCCCTGTTCATCTCATGCCTCTCCTTCCCCTCCAGCTGACAGACCCCATGTCTTACACACCGCAACCCTCTGGATCACAAGTGGTTTATAGCAGAGAGGCTCCAGCGTGTCACAACCTCTCTGCTTGGCAGCAGTGCACACGAAGTAGACAGCGTGCAAGAATGTCAGCTGCCCGATGTCATCCTTTACCAAAGAGGTCTGGGGGTAGAGGAGTGAAAGCGTGTCAGACACCCATAACAGCTGCCCAGCTCTAGGGCTCAGCCCTCCATGTGGGATAATGATACCTCCTCTCCTCTATTGTCAAAATGAGGGTCAGGAAGTGGGGCATTGCCTGTGATGGGAGGGGACTGCAAACCATGTGTGACAAATGCCCCCCATTTGGAGAGGTCCCAGATATAAATGTTTCCATGTGAGTGGTGGGTAAGTTGGGATATGGGGAAGTGGCAGATGAATCCACTTCCAGCCCAGTGGGGATGTCTGTACCTTATTTCTGCTCACAAGCTGCTTCATTATGATCTCAAAGGCAGCATCCTCCGTGAACAGCTCCCGCTCTTCCTCTTCCTCCTCCTTCTCGGGGGTCTCTACAGCAGGGAGATGAGGAGATAGGACGACTCCTGCAGCCTTTTTGGTGGAAGGACAGGGTTGTGGCAGGGAAAGCAGCTCAATGCCCACCCTTCCCATGTAGGGACTAAGGGCAAACCAGGACTCACACACCAGCCTCGCAGAGACACTTTCGACACCAACAGCTTCAGATGCTCCCGGTATCCCAACCCTCAAATACTCGGACTCCAGGGAGTGACTATGTGACTCTGGCTGGTGGGGGGGGAGGAGGGGGTTGCATGGTCCAGGCCTTGTGTCGGGGACGAGAGATCTGCACATGTCCCTGGTAGAGCATCTGGGCCCAGCATGTTCACAGCCCCGTCCTTCTCCCCGTCACTGAGCTCAGCTTGGCTCCTCCCCTGGAGGGAGGCAGATGCAGCTATCGGCCTCGCTGGCTGTGGACCCGAAGGAGATGTTGCTATACCAAGTGAGGTGGGCCAAGCTACTGCTGGAGGAAACAGGATCTTCTGCATCAAACCCTGAGGTGGCTGAAAGGTCCTGGGGGACCAGGCAGGGCGATGGCTCCTGTTGCATCACAGAGCTGGTCTTGGATGGTTGGTCTTTCCCATAGAAAAGGTGACAGATCCACCCTGCCCGGCTCCCCTCCTGGGCTGGGTCCTGCCTGCCCCATTGCCTCCTGAGGCAACTCCAGTTTGGTGGGGCCTCTCGCCTCAGCACCCACGCTGGGAGCTGTCTGTCTTTTCCAGAAGCCCGCTAGCTTCCACCTCCTGGCCTGCCCTGCAGGTGTGTCCCCACCTGCGGGGACAGAGGGGAAGCTCGGCTCCTGTCGGAGGTGGAGGCTACCTGCTGCTGGAGCCTTTCTTTTTATCATCTGCAGCAGCCTGGCCATCCTGGAAGCAAGCGGGGACAGACGTAAGTCTGGGGTCAGAGCACCCTGCCACTAATGGGCCTTTTTGCTTCCCCACTCTTGGAATCTGGACTTGTCCTAGGAACCATCCCTACTGCCTGTTCCCTCAGTCCCTAGTCACATGGATCCCAGGTCCCCGGCATCCCACTGACTTCCATGAGATTAGTAGGTGCTCAGCACCTCACCGGATTTGGCCAAGCTCAGACAATCTCAGACAGTCTCTTCCAAGGGCAGGTCTGAGGGCCCTGTTGCTTGTACCTTTCCAGACATACCAGAGATGGCTCTGGAGAAGTTCCTGCCTGGCCTGACAGCCAGAGGCTCCTAAGGGCTCTTGGCAAATCGGATCTCCTTTGGAGGAGATTATCTCCCCGTTTCCCTCTTTCTGCAGTGAAAAAGGGCGAGCCACAGAGGAAAAGCAAAATGCCACTCACTTGGTGTTGATGATGGCGCAAAAGGTGGCAGATGTTCAGTCCCTGTCGTGTCTTGCCCTCCTCTGGTATCTCCAGGTCTAAAGCAGGCTGGAGGAGGTGGTGGCCTCGGGCACTCCCGTCTAACCAGCGAGCAGGGGGTGGACACTGGTCTGTGGAAACATGGGATGGAGAAACTCAGTCCAAGGCAGGGAGTGCAGAACTGTTACGTAGCGTGGGGCTGACGATATGTCAAAGGTCCTCACATCCCGCTTCTTTACATCCATCCATGAAACCTTCCGACCTTCTCTAACCACAGCTGCCTGCACCCACCCACAGCTGGAATTACAGCCACCCCTTGTGTCCCAGCCCCTGCCTTTGGGAGGGGTGTCATCTGCTGGACTGATGGGACCAGGGCCTGGGAGTCAGGAAGCCTAGGTTCCATTGGTGATCTCCTACTGACCTGTGACAAGTTGCTACCCATCCGTATGGCTCATTCCCCAGCAGTCAGGTGAGAATCACAGACTTTCTCACTGCTGTAAAATACTGGGAAAGACCCAGGGAAAGCTGCTTTGTGAGTGCTAAGCAGCATTGGAGCAGTGAAGTTTGTAGCCCGGTGCTGGGGAGGAGGAATGTTTTGCTCGAGGGTTTCAGTCCAGCCTATTCTATAGAGAGGCCCAGTCATCGAGCTTGGGTCAATGAGGGTCAGCCTGTCCTCCAGCTGAGACCTCACCGGGGCTAGGTAGGGCGATGACTTCTCATGGTTTACTTGGCAGAATGATTCTAGCTTTTTTTTTCCCCCCAAATCTATTCTATTTTTGACTCATCTTCAGTTTGTCCTTCAGTATAATAAAACACAGATCATGTTCAGCACTACCACACAGCCAGTTATTACTCATTTTGTGGCTGCGAATTTGACTTCTCCATCTTAAGTGAAGGAAGTTCTGTCTTATTTATGGAGATGAAGAGCTTCTTCAAAAGAGATCTCAAAAGACATCTGATATACAGGACCTTGGTTGTTAAGGCCAAAAAAGTGGAGGCAGGACCTTCTTCTCTCTCCTTGGCTAAATACCTCACGGGAGTGAAATCATGGGAATCACATTTCTGAAGGGTCTTTAATAAAAACAATGGTCAAAATTTGGCCCAAACCATTTCTTGCTTCACAACACCTTTCACTATAGCAAATTTTAGAATTTCTGCATGCCTGACACCTTGAAACACCCTTCTCCTCCACAAAGGACTTAACATGAGTGCTTACTAGCACCAGCTGTTGGAGAAAAGTCCGATTATGACAAAACCCTTTTGTTTTTTGAAAGCTTTACTATTTAGATAAAAAAAAAATATATTTTTTTTTGCAAAACAAAAGCATTTTCTGTTTGCCACAAAGCTTTAAGTTACCTCATCACACGCCAAGTGGAGACACTTTGATCTAGAAAATTAAATAAGATGCTTCGAGCTGTTCCTCAAAATAATAAAATTTCAGACTAGTGACCTATAAAATTTCAGCTCTGGTATTAGGTCATAATCTGAGGTGACTCAACAGGATAGGGCACCTCATATTGCACCCACCAACTAGTGACATGCTCAAAGATATCCTCACAGCTTCCCATCCTCCACCGACCATGCTATAGGTAGGGGAGGGTCATCACCCCTACTTAAAGAGGCAGTACCTAAGGCTGAGATGGAGAAATGACTTAACTGAGATTACAGAGCCAATCACTGGCATGGTCGGGAATACGTCCCAGAAGTCCTAACTTTCAAACTAACCATCACATCTCAAATCTCATACATTGAATAATCAGAATAAACTGCTCCCAAAGGAATCCCAAACTAGAATTGTTCATGGCAATTTTCTCTGCAAGTATTGCAGAAGAAGTAGAACTTCAAAATGAATCCTGAATGGTTCAAAGGCAACTCATGGAGAGAAACAGCAAAATTCAGCAAACATATGATTGGCTATGAAGTGGCTCCCAATCCCTCTGGCGCGAGGATGACAGATATCATTTTTACAATCTTGAAGGCAGGAGCGTTGCTGCTTCAAAAGAAGGGGGCTCCATCTCCTGCCCTGCCCCAGAGACAGTTCCTGGAGTGAAGCAGCCACACCCATGACATAAATGATCTGTTAGATTTATTTGCTTGGTCATACATTAGAACAAAAGGACCTTAGTTTTCTCCCTGTCTGAACCCCCTTCTCAGCCAATCAGCGTGGAAACTGTGAGTTGTTGGAGGCCTATAGTTCTTACCAGATGGCCCATGGGATGGCCAAGATCACCACCAGATGGGATCACTCTCCCAGGACTATTGCGGTCCCATCTCTTTGTGAGGGCCTCCCTCAATGAGAGCTGGAGAGTCCTCCCTCCCCTGGCGGTTGGAAGGGAGCAGGGGAAAAGGACAACTGAAGTAAGAGAAGAGAGGGATGGAGGAAAAGGGAAGCCAGAAAGTACAAACCCCCATAGCCACAGTGAGTTTGAATGACAAATTCCTAGCTGGCAAATAAAATTCCCCTACCTTCAATTACGGGGTTTCATGTTTTGAGCATTCAGCCAGCACCTGATGGATCAGACTAAAGAGCTTCCAAGCCTCTTTCAGGCTCCTACCTTACAGAGTAGGGATGTCTGTTGTCTCAGGAAACTTCTAGCAGTGACAGAGAAAACTCCAAGGAGGTTCCTCCTTGCGCTCACGTCTGTGAACCAAATTCTCTCGGTCCTTGAAGAGAGACCGCGAGAGGAGACGTTCTGTAGCAAAGCCACAGGGATCTCCAAGGTTGCCCCAGGCCTGCAGCCCTTTTATGCCTGGCTGATGGCAGGGTCTCTCTGTGAGGTCACCACCTCCCTGCCACCTTTGCCAAATATGGGGCTGCCTTGCAAAGACCATTGTCATGTCACTGCTACATCCACTCCTCAACTGCACAGCTGATGGCCTGCCCCTGGCCAGCCCCTTTGGTTTTTTGAAATGGTTTTTGCTTTGTTCCCCTGGACCAGCCTACTCAAAATCTGTAGAATATGGGGTGCAAGCTAGCTGCACAGTAAAATGTCAGAGACTGTTTACTGTGCTACAGTCACTTTTTCCTAGCCCCTTGCATTTAATAGGCCTCCTATATAAAACAATTGTTAGTTTTTGACCACAGTGCATTCCAAGAAGTCATGAAATCTTCATTCTACCATGAAAAGACAGCAAATCCACCACTCCCCTTGGACCTTTGCTCCTGTGGTTGACCAGCCTCACTGTCAAATATTTGTGCCTCCTAGCTAATCAGAATTTGTCTGTTTGCACCAGCCAACCAGTGGGTATTGTGATTCCTTTCTCAGTTACATTACAGAACCCATTAGTACCTAATATTTTCTCTCCCTTCTAATCCTTCAGTGAAGTCACCTCTCCATCTTCTTTTTTATTAATTAATCAGATTAAGTTCTTTCAGTTGCTCACTAGAAGACCTTTTTCTCCAACCCTCAAATCAGTTGGCAGCTCTTTAGTACCCAGGCTTTGCTGGACCTTGGGGCTCTCACCAGCTGGCTGTTTTATTAAAATTATACAGGGCTGGAAGACGTGAGGGAGTTAGCTAGTGATATTCACACAGAGTAGGTCCTGTGGATAGTCCTCTGAAAACACCCACTCCCTGTGCAGTGGCAGTCAAAAAGCTAACTGAATATTGGGACAGGACAAAACCATGAATGGCATGGAGAAAGTGAGTAGGGAAGGGTTATTTTGCCCTTCACATTACATGAGGAGCAGGGGCCACCCAATGAATTTAATAGGCAGTGGGTTTAAAACAAACAAAAGAAAGGATTTCTTCAAACAACACGTAGCCAATGCATGGAACTCCTCGCCATGGTATGTTGTGAAAGGTATTGCATAACAGGGTTCAAAAAAGAATTAGATAAATTCCTGGTGGATGGGTCCCTCTGTTAGCCAGGATGGTCAGGGATACAACCTTGTGCTTTGGGTGTCCCTCAAACTGCTTGCCAGCAGCAGGAACTAGATGGCAGAGGATGGATCAGTTGATAAACTGCTCTGTTCCATTCTCTCCATCTGACGCATCTGGCACCAGCCTCTGTTGGAAGACTGGATACTGGCCCAGATGGGCCATTGTCACCACAGTATGGTCATTCTTATGATCCCATGTAATAGCCCATCACTGCCTGGGCTGGTCCATAGTTGGTTTCTGGGAGCTCGTTTCGTGTAAGCATCCAGTTTGGGAGGTGGCCCCTTCTGGCCCGATTGCTTCACCAGCCACAGGTGAGATGCTGCAAAAGTTGCAAAACATGATTACAATTTATAATTCTCCATAAATACACATACACCCTTTCACAGCCATGGGCTATGTCACTCAGCATGACCAGTTGGTTAAGAATATCACAGGCTTACATCACCCATTTTTATGGTAAAACACCACTGTGCTCAAACAGTCAGTTTAGGGGCTTGCTCAAGGTGGGTTCAAGCCTTCTGCTCTCCACCAGGGAGGGGTATCTGGCTTCTTATTTTCACAATGCTTTGCCACAAGCCCAGCATCTTTTGCCATTCATCTGTCCACATCTGCCCAGGGGTGAGGTTTATAAGAGGCAAGGGGAGACCTCCCCCTGATTGGCTGCTCCCTGCCTTCAGACTGAGGCAGGAGAGTGCCCTGGCCAGGTATCAGGGACGCCACAGCAGTGACCCTGACTCCCAGCTGAGACCTGCTCCTGCCTCAGTGGGGAGGTAGAGAGCACCTGCTGTTGGCAGCAGTCCCCAGCCCTAGCCAGGGACATGGAGCTGCCAGTGATGGTGGGTCCCAGCCCTGGCTGGGGTCACAAAAGCAGTGGCGCCATCATAGTGTCATCAGTGGTGGGCAGAATCCAGCCCCAGCCAGTGTCGTGGAGCAGCACTGACTGCAAGATCTGGCCCTAGCTGGAGACCCAGACCGGAGGACAGGATCTGGCCTCTAGCAGGGACCTGGAACTGTCACTTGCATTTGGGACCCAGAGCTGCTGTTAGCAGGTGGGATCTGCCCCGGCCAGCTGGCAGCAGGATCTGGCCCTGGGTCCACTGGTAGCACAAGTCAAATGAGGTGCAGTTGGATATTTGGAGCCCCATGGGCTGCTCTTCCTGCCCTGATCCAGGATTGACTGAGCATGCTCAGAGGCTCTAAGCATGCTCAGTCAGAGTGGGGGATTTAAAATCTGGGAGAAGATTTTAAGTGGGGGAACCTCTTTGCTCTGCTGGAACGTGCAGGAACGGCGTTTTGGGGGCTACTATTTTTAGGGGCTCAGCATTCAGTGGGCCCCTAAAAATAGAAAATGGAGCCAGAATGCTGCATTCCAGGGCCCTCTATTTTAAAATGGTGGACCTGAACTCCAAATGTGGCCAGGGAGTTGCTTAAGTCAACATAGCCAAGGGGGCTTAGCAGAGGTCATCCATCTTATAATCCCCATTTTACAGATGGGAAAACTGAGTCATTGGGGGGAAGTGAAACCACTGACCCATGATCACCGTCAGGAATAGAAGACAGTGAGCCTGTGTTGCAAGGCACGCTCTTATTCACTAATGTAGCCATTCTTAGCCGGGGTACATGTAGATATGCAGAAGTCTTCCAAGGGGTGCATCAGTTCATTCAGATATTTGCCTGGTTTTACAACAAGCTATGTAAAAAGAACTTGCGAAGCCAATATGAACTAAAATTTTATGAAGACAAAGGCTTGTTTCTATTGCTCTGTATATTATGCACTGCAATGTAAGTACAATATTTATATCCCAATGGATTTAATTTATACGTATATCTGGTAAAAAGCAGAAAGTCAGCCATGGTGTACAGGGACACTTTTGTATTTTTATGACTGATTTGGTAAGTGAGTAGTCTTCAAGTGAGGGAGTGGGTATTGGGGGTGGATTTTGGGGACAGGGAATGGATATTGGTGGCAGGAGCTGGGGTGGAGGGCTGGCAATTGGGGGGGCAGAAGCTGGGGTGCACAAGGGGGGCCCCACCCATGTGGGAAGGGGGTCTACCCAATTAGGAGGGCTCCAGGGCCCACCAAATTATACTATAATCCCTGTACATATGCTCCACAGAGAGGAATTAAAAAAGGAACAAAACCAAAGAAATAACCAGAACCCATCTAGATAAACAGACCCTATTCTACTCATGTATGGATAACTAACAATATAATTTCTTCTTAGGCATGGATGACACTGGATTCTCCATACCTGGCTCTCTGGACCTCTTACTGGTCCTTCCAGGAGCTCTATTGCCACCAAACAGAAAACAGGAAGGCTGCTTTTCCAGTTCAAAAACCTATACTCTGTTTCTATTGGCTCTCCTGGGACTTCTTTAGGACTCACTATCTATGGAGTTAACGCTTTCCCCCGAGGTTATGATATATTACAAATCAACTGCATCTTTGAGAGCCATCAGTCTCATCAAGTCACAGGAGGTCTGATTCAGTGTTGCTTCATCACACTGGGTGCAAGTTCTCACCATCCTGAGGAGCATCTGTTGTTGTGCTGTGGAGATGCTGTTGCTTGTCACTGTGGGGATATTCTGTGTTGGGAGGGTTGTTTGAGGGGCTCCACTCCAGGACAGGGGGAGGTCAGCACCTCTGGGTATCATATGGTTGTGCTGTTCTCTATGTTGCGGGGAGACAGATAGGTGTAGCTCAGAGTCAGTGACCGGTTCCGCTCCTCGATTTCCTGGGTTATCTTTGCTAGGTGATTCTGGAAGGCAGCCATGAGCTTCTTGGGTTCATCTTCAGTAAAGTGCTCCTCAGGGTATGTCCCCAGCAGTCTCTGGAAAGGAACAGGGCTGAGTGATTAATACAGAGGCATCCCATCTGCTGAGCCCCCTGAACACAGAATCAGCTGCAGGGATGCCTTATTGCTATTCCAAGGCTGGAGCAGAGAGAAGAGGGTTTCACAAAGTCATGGACTGGGGCACTAATTGCTGGAGCTGTGTGTGCAAGAGAAACCCCACAGAAACAGACACTAAGGGAGCAGAAAGCCAAGCAGACAGCTAGAACAAGGTCTAGCACTGTGGTCCTAAGACAAAACCTGGAAAGACAGAGAGGCTGTGTTCACACACAGAGGGCTTGTTTCAAAACAAGACGTTTCGAAACAAGCTGTTTTGAAATAAATGGTTATTTCGAAACACCTTATTTCCAAAGACAAAAAAGGTGTCTTGGAAATAAGGGAGCGAAATAGCACGTCCACAGTGTGGACGTGCTATTTCGCTTGGGGAGGGGACTGCAGACACCCGTGGGGTGAAGCAGAGCGGCGCCTCACTCCGTGGGTGTTTGCAGTCCCCCTCTGCTGACCAGGGGACACCCCTCAGCACCCTGGCCAGGGTGCTGAGGAGGCAGCCCCTTTCAGGGTGCTAAGCACCCTGGGAGAAAGGGTCAAATGCTGTTTCAAAACAGCCATTGTTTCGAAACAGCATGTCCCATTGGCGTTGTTTCGAAACGAGCGGTTTTGAAACAATGCTGTTTCGACGGGAAACCAGGTTTAAGCCTTTTCGAAGAAATGGCTGCCATTTTGAAACAAGGGTTTTGCTTGTTTCGAAATGGCCGTGCGTCGTGTGGCCATGGCAATTCTTATTTTGAAACAACCTTGTTGTTTCGAAATAAGAATGCTGTGTGAACACAGCCAGAGAGAGAACACTTTTGGACTGAGCGTAGCTGAAAAGAGGCTTAGGACTGCAAGCAACAGAATGGTCTCCAGTTCTCTGAGTCCTACAGCCTTTGCACATAAACAGGATTACAACTGGCAAAAACCTGGATCCATCACCAATTTCTTCTCCTCATGGACACAACCCCCAGCAACAGTGTAGTATAAATCTTCAACCAAAGCCTTTTTTCCCCATTAGAGAAAAAAATGCATTTTCAGTTACAACAAAATGGGGCGAGGCGGCAGTGTGTGAGGCCAGGATCAGGGCCAGGGGGGTGGCGGAGACAGAGTATGAGGCCAGGATTGAGGTCAGGGAGGTGCAGAGGGGTGAAAGGGGCAGCATGTGAGGCCAGGATTGGGGCCAGTATTTCTATGGAGCGATAACCAGTGTATATGATCCTGGGAAGTGGTTACAAATGCCTACCTGGGCTGGGGCCCACACGTGCATGAAGGGGGCTAGGACAATATGGGAAAGGTGCCCAGAGATTAGGAGGGTTCCAGGTCCATCAAATTATACTTTAACCACTGCCTCTAAGTTTCGGATAACACTGGTGATCCCTTAACTGCAGGAGGCTGGGCTAGTTGAACTCGCGAGGTCCCTTCCAGTCCTACAATTCTCCAACAGCAGAGTCCCAAATTTAGGCTTGACTGCTCAGCTCCAAAAATGGTTAACCCTACTCAAGGTGATCTGGGTCTACTGAGAGAAATGGGGAGTACTTCGTGTGTGAACGGTGGCTGAACTCAGATCCATAGGAAGGCCTTCTCCCCACCTTTTCTGAAAGTTGTCTGGCCTCAAAACCATAATCTCCTTGTGCTGCTTTGAGGGCATTTGCTCCCAATCCACAAAGCTGTCCTCAGCCCCTACCATGTCCCCCCCCCCATGGGATAATGGTAATGGAAGCTGAAACCCTGGGTTCATTCTTCTGTTGATGTGAATCACCAACAGTCCCAGTAGAAATCCTGGTGATTAACATTCAGGAAGGATCCAGCCCCATTGACTCCAGAGGAGAGACATCCGTTGACTCTGGCTGGGATCTGGCCACACTAAATCCAGTGTAGAGATGTCCGTTGACAAAGGCTGAGATTTACTTCCACTGACTCCAATGTGGAGATCACCACTGATCACCAGCTGGGGATCTAGCCCCTTTCTGGGAGTTTTGGGAGTAGGAGAGGACACCCTCCCACTCCAATACATTATGAACAACATCCCCAGGGTCCCCTCGTTTTTTTGCTCCACCAAGCCCCTGCAATCCCTCTCTCACCATGTCCCGATCCTGACTGCTCAACACCCAGAGGACGTAGAGGATCAGGCTGGTGGTGTTCACCTCGGGGATGGTGTCCAGGAACTCCTGCACGGTCACCGGGGCTTTCGCCTGGGGTGGTGGCTTCCGCATGGATGATGGGGTGTTGGGCATGAAGACAGCCAACTCAAACTGGGCAATAGGGGAGCCAGAGGTTAGATCCCACGTGGCAATGTCATGAGAGGACTGAGGAGTCCTCAGTAGCAACAACAGGGCCAGGGGCTGTTCAATGAGTGGTAGAGGCAGCGTGAACGTATGGCTGGGCCCCAGACCTGTTGTTTAGCCCCTGCACCTCCACGAACGCCCTGTGTAACCCATCACATCACTCCATGCCTCAGTTTCCCCACCCACCCAAGGAATATGATAATTCTTCCCAGGGTCTGTTTCATCTATGCAGACGTTCCTTGGGGCAGGGACCATCTCATGTTGTGACTGCGTGGTGTGTGGTGTGACATGGGCACTGATCTTGGTCAGAGTCAGTGCAGCACCTGCCGCTACGTGGGCCCTGATCTTGGCTCAGTTGTGTGCAGGACCCAGCGATACAGGCCCCTGAGCTCTGTCAAAGATTTTCATTTTGATTAATCTTGTGGAAAAATTACAAAGGAAATGGAAATTTTCTAAAAAAAATTTTGCAATGGGGAGGGGAAGGGATGTGGGCAAAGTACTCAGCAGAGTCAGGAAAAGAACCCCGGTGTCCTGGGTTATGTCTACACTAGAGGGCTCAGTTAAGTCAACAAGGTCAGCTTTATTAAGTCAACTTAGAGAGTCCTCATTTTTCTAAGATGACTATATTAAGTCGATTTAAGCCAGGGCGATTTAATCAAGTTGACTTTAAGTGGGTCCCCTTGCTTAAGTTGACTTTATTACGTTGACTTAAGTGGCTACCCCGGCTTAAGTCAACTTAATAAAGTCGATTTAAGTGGGCACATTGCGTTAAGTTGACTTAGTGAAATTGAGTTAACCCATAAAGTCAACTTTACAAGTAAGAGTTATTAAGTCGGCTTAAGCAAGTGCTTAAGTCAACCTAATAATTGCCAAATGTGGCCAAGGAATTGCTTAAGTTAACTTAAACCAGATTAAGTTGACTTAAGCCTCCAGTGTGGACATAGCCTGGTGCCCAGCTTCCCTCTATACTCCTCTCCCTTCCAAGAACTAGGAAGAGAACCCAGGAGTCCTGCCTCTCAGCACTCTCCCTCCCTCTCACTATAACCAGTGGAGCGAACTCCCCTTCCAGAACCAGGGAGAAAACCCAGGAATGCTGGTGCCCAGCCACTCCCTGCTTTAATCCAGTGTTTCCCATTCCCTTTCCAGAGCTGGGGAGAGAACTCAGGAGTCCTGGCTCCCAGTTCCTCTCTCTGGCCTAGACAAGTTTTCATCAACATAATGCCTTGGTGTGAGCTCCCCCATCCCAGATACAGCTCTGCTCCCAAAGTATGGACCATACCCACTGGGGCCAAATGCGACAGCCCATCACCCAAGGTAGAAGATGCTGGTGTAAGGAGAGTAAATGGGGAGAGGGAGAGGACGAAAGGTCAAAGAGGAGCAGGGTGGATGGCCCTCACTCACCTGCCCGCTATTGACAGCGGTATGATAGGCAGAGCAGGTAAAGATCACCATGGTCAGGTACTTGGTCAGCTCAGCCGTGGAGGTCAGAGTGGACGGGATGCCTACAAGGAAGGGATAGATGGGTGAGTATGGGGCAGTGCCCCTTCTCCCTCCCACAGGTTGGGCCCCTTCTGAGGGGACCTCCACCCTGTGACAGAGGGTGACACCATTCGGTGCAACACTGATGTCAAATTTTCACATACAGCAGATGCATGGGGGGGTCCCACAGGGACCATGGCTGACGTTTTCACTAGTGTTTTGGAGACACCTACATGGAGGCTGATTTTTGAGGGGGCCAGGGGTCCTCAGCTGTGCCTGTGACCCCCCCCAGGCCTTGAGACAGCTAGCAGGTAGCCACCCTGGATCCAGGGGTTAAAGTATAATTTGGCAGGCCCTGGAACCCTCCTAAATTGGCAAGCCCCCCTCACACCGGTCCAGGCCCCCCTTGCACTGGTGTGGGCCCCTCTCATGCCGGCGCAGGGCCCCCTCACGCACCTCAGCTATTGCCCCCCAAACGCCTGCCCCACCCCAGCTACTCTCCCCTAAACCAGGTACTGCCCCCCACACCTACTCCCACCCCAGCTACTGCTCTCCGCATGCCTGCCCCCACTCCAGCTACCGCTCCCCACATGCCTGACCCCACCCCAGCTACTGCTTTCCACCGCCTACCCCCACTCCAGCTCCAGCCCCCTCACCTCAGCTACTACTCCCAGCCTCTGTCCAGCCGCTGGTCCCGCCAACCCTTCCCCAACCTTCCACTGTGCCACACTGCCTTTTTCTACTGCCCTGAGCCAAACCCCTCCCCTGTGCCCTTTCTCTGATGGGCCAGCTCACCTGCCCCTGAACCCCCCAGGGCTCCCTTACCTGGCCATGGTGCTGAGCAGCCCTGGCCCTGACCCTGGCCCTGGCTGAGGCTCCACCCCTGAGCTGGCTCTCACTGAGCATGCTGAGAGGCTCTGAGCATGCTCAGTGAGAACCAGCTCAGGGCAGGAGATTTCAAATCTCCCAGTCAGAGCAGTTCCCTTGCCCTGCCAGAACACACAGGAATAGCGTTCTGGTGCCTGCTATTTTTAGGGTCTCCATGTTTGGGGGCACCCTAGAAATAGAAAATGGAACCAGAATGCTGCATTCCAGGACCCACTATTTTTAAATGGTGGGCCCTGGAATGCTGCGTTCTGGCTCCATTTTCTATTTTTAGGGGGCCTGGAATGCTGAGCCCCTAAAAATAGCAGGCCCCAGAACACCATTCCGGTGCATTCTGTCTTACTTTAACCCCTTCCTGGATCCTCTGTGCTCTTACCTGATGCCTGTCGGCTGAGGAATCCCTTAGTAAATATCTCACCCACCCAGGCCTGCAGCTCATGGTCTTTCTGTACTGCGAGGCTGGTCTGGTAGTAGATTGCCACAATGCCAGAGACAAAGCTGGAAGAGGGGAAGTAGATGCTGGTTAGTTGGGATGCTGAGCTCCACGGTGAGCCACTTTCCACTGGACAAGGATGGGCATCTCCTCCCTCCAGTCCCCACCTGGGAATTTCCTCTTAGACCCAGTCACCAAATAGTCTTGGCCTTCTTGAATATTTTCCTCCCACTGCTCTTCTTTTGCTCTTTAAACTTTACTTCTAGGTAGTTCAATATCCGCTCCATCCCCAGAGCCAGGGAACCAACCTATCTACAATACTTTAACTTAGGAGATTGGTTTTAGAGTTTGGATCTGATGTTTCCGGGAACCTCAGTGATTTAGGAAGTCTGCCATTCTCAAAGGTGACTTCTGCACAAGAGGGGTTATATTCAGAATGGTGTTTAGATGACTAAGGCATATAAGAGCATGTGAGGGGCCAAGAAGAGTGGGGGCAGGATCTTGGGGGAAGAGGTGGAGCTGGGAATTGGTCCCCAATTCTAGAGACCTTCTGGTGCTCCTAGTTTGGACTGAAATTTTTTTTGAGGGGGGCCAAAATGGAGTTGCAGCAACCCAGAAACATTTCACAAGGCAAAAAAAAAAAACTGCCATTTTTTTTTCCCTGTAAAACATCCCCCCAAAAATCTGGAAAAAGAAACCAAAAAAGTTAATTTTCTTTTGTTCAAAATGTCCTTAAAAATACTTCCCCCTCCCAAAATGCTCCCCGTGGAAACAAAATGTGTCAATTTACACCAAACAAAATGTTTTATTTGAGGGGCTGAATATTTTGAAACTGTTGGTTTTAAGCCAACCTGAAATTGCCCTTTTTTTTCTTTTCAAAATTGCCAGCCCACCAGAAAATAACTAATTCACTTGATGAGGAGGTGCTTTGGGACATCACCCTTTGCCTACATAGAGATCTGCCCCCAGTTAACTACAGCTGTGAATTTAAAGCAAGTTCATTGAAGAGGGTTCACATTAAACAGGTTTCAGTGAAAGTGAATTAAGAGTGTCCATATTGGGGGGAAGGTTGTCATTACACCAGACTGAAATCTCATTTCAGTCATCAACAGGCACAATTTTGCCAGAAGGCCTGGGCGGGAAAAGATGTTATGTCACGGGCTCCCTTCCACATAAGACTTGGATTCCGGGGAGGGGGGGGGGGACCTCTGTCCCCCAGCCCCATTCACATGCCCAGAGCTCCCCACTTGGACCCCTACCCCTTACGATTCACTAGGTCTAACAGTTAACCCCATCCCCTACATCCAAAGGGCTGCCACCACTCCACACTGACACAACCCACCTAAACACAGCACCCCATCCTCTTTCACCTCTCCCCTTCCAGCACAGCTCTCCCAAACCCATCCCCTTTGCTGCCCCACACAGAACCCCCCTCACCTCTCTATGGCGGCCCAGATCTTGAGCCCATCATCCCGGTAGTAGTAGTTCTGGAGGGAGGCAACCCCACGTTCCTGGATGTCATCGGGAAGGCAGAGCATGGTGTAGGTCAGGTTCTCCAAGCCCTTGCGGAGCAGGTTGCCAAGTCCTCGTCGCCCAGTTGCCATGGCCTGTGGAATATAGACCCAGACCAGGCTCAATGGGAGCGATTACCACAGAAATGCACGGCCCATGGGAGGGTGCAATACACGAGGGTGGTTAGAATGTCCCAGGGCTTGGGAAATCAAACCTTCCAAGTCTTTTGGAGACTGAATTTCTTTTCCCTCCAGAAAAGTGTTCACTGATGAAACTGACTGAGAAAATGAAAGGAATTTGCAGGGGAAGTGTGGGGAAGACGGAGAGAAGGAAAAAGAGGAAGGGAAGGAGGAAGGACAAACCAAGCAAGATGAAAAATGGGGAAAACCAAAAAACAAAACAAAAGAAACCAACACCAAAACCAAAAAACCTTAATAATGCAGAAGAACCAAAAAAAAAAAAAAAGAAAAGAAAGAAAAAAGAAATTAAAGAAGAAGTAAAAAACTTGAAAAAAAGAAAAAAACAAGAACAAAGGGGAAGGGGTGTGGAGGAAAGCACAAGAAAAAACCAAGAAAAAAACCCTCAGAAACTCAAAAGATGTAAAAATAGAAAGAAACAATTAAAAAAAGGGGGGGGGGAGTAAAAAGAAGAAAGCTAGGGAAAACAGAACCCTGAAGAAAAAACTGGGAAAAACAAGGAAAATTAAAACCAGAGAAACTAAGAAAAACAGTGAAAAGAAAAAGAAACAGGAAAAAAAGGGGAAAGGGAAAACAACAAGAGAAATGGGAAGAACCTAAAGAAAAATGGAGGGGAAGAAACAAGAAAAAAAAATTAAAAAAAGGGAAAAGAGAAATAAATAGGAAAAAAGGGAAAAGAGAAAAAACAAGGGTAAGGGGGAAACCCAAGAAAAATGGACAAATCAAGAAAAAGGTGTGGGGGGGAGAAAAAATAATGAAAAGCAAGAAAAAGAGAGGGGAATTCAGGAAAAACAAGCAAAAAGAAACAAACGAGAAAGAAAGCGGAATCATTGAAATCTAGGGAAGAAAGATGTTCATGGAAAAAGCCATCAAAATATCACAAATATTTCTTTGAAAACAGTCAAGTTTTAGTGCAAATCTTTTGTTTTTGCCTAATGACCATTTCTCATTAAAAAACAAAGGCTGTGTTCACACAGCACTTTTGTTTCGAAACAACCTCGTTGTTTCGAAACAAA
>ML682121.1:1410396-1481429 GCA_007922195.1 Podocnemis expansa | reverse complement strand
GGCAGCGCTGCAGCCCGCCGGTGCCTGCAGCCCCCAGAGGAAGCAAAATAGCAGGTTCACAGTGTGAACCTGCTATTTCGTTTCCGGCTTTCTCTCTTATTTCGAAATAACATTTTGCTAATTCGAAGAATGTTGTTTCGAAATAAGATGTTATTTCTAAACAAGTTGTTTCGACACAATTTGTTTTGAAATAACCCTGTGTGTGTGAACACAGCCAAAGTCATTGTATCTCACTCTGACTAAGAGGCTGGAAATTGCAACATGTTTGATTGTCTGAGTATGCTGGAGACAGAGCCATGTGAGAGGAGCTTGGGAGTTTCAGTCACATTTGCTCATGTATTTGATTTGAATTCATCAAGAAAAGTGATTTCTTATCTCTCTTTCCTGGCTGAAGGAGCAGAAGGGGCAGACTAGAGAAGGCAGTTGGACCTAAGGGCTAGATCCCAGCTGTTGTGAATTTTGTCCATGGTGCTACCCAAGACATTGCGTGACAGTGACACCCCTGGATAGGAAGACAGTGGCAATAAGCCTCTTTAATGGCCCACTGGGGGGACGACTTACAGGTAAAATGAACCCAGGGGAGAAGCCAGAAGAAATGCCTTCTATGAGTCACCAAGACGTGTGAAAATATGGGACTGTGAGGCTGTTCCATGTCATCTGCTGAAGTTTTTAAATAAGCCATGTGGCAAACCAAAGTAGTTGCACCTTCCCCATCTTGCCGTTACTCCTGTTTCCTCCCTTTGGGTCAGTTCCTTGTCTGCAACTGTGATGCAAAGGCCGAGACCCATCTAGGGAATACACGGACACCAGAAGGACGGTGCAAACTCCACATTTCTCCTGAGACCCTGCTAGGTACTTCAAATCCTTTGAATGGCTCCAATTGCTTTTATTATATAACATCTATCGCCTCGACTGTTTCTTTATTTTTATAATAAACTTTTAGTTTTACTTAGGAAAGGACTGAGGGCCAGCATGGGATTTTGGGGAAGATCCAAACTTATATTGGTTGGGTAATTTCCAAAGGGGCAGCTGTGTTAGTCTAGTAAAGCAAAGAAAGCAAGGAGTCTTGTGGCACTTAAAGACTAACAGATTTATTTATCGCATGAGCTTTTGTGGGAGAATATGATCCTCTGGGGATCAGAAGAAAATAAAGGGAACAGAGTTTCGTAACTGATCCCTTTGCTGGATTTAGTGGCTGACAAGGAGCCTGAGACCGAAATGCGTAAAGCAGCTGTGTAGATTGTTGTACTTTCTTGATCACCAGTGCGGAGAGCTCAGAAGCAGTGTTTGTGGCTGGTGGGGGGATTTCCTGCAGTGAGAGCTGCTAGTTTGGGAGAATCTGCTCTCCTTTTGCAGCCTTCAGGGGCTAACCTAGGCATGGGTTGGTCACGGTGAGCTCAGGCAAATTAGTCCTGTCTGCTGCCTCATTTTCCCCATCTGTAAAATGAAGCTCATGCACCTCATGTCTTTTGTAAAGTGCTTTGAGATCTAGTGGTGAAAGACCCTGGATGCAAGCAAGGGATTATTATCACCCTTTTACCCGATCAGCTACACCTCCAGGGCTGGCAAGAAAGGTCCTGACCAGGAAACTGATGTGGATGGAGAAGCGGAAGTGAGGGACCAGGAGCTGAAAAAGAAGATTGTGGGAGGGTTGAATCCGCCAGAGGGAGGAGGTGCTAGGTCCCTTCCACCTCCCACCCCACCATGGTCTCTGTTGGTGAACAAGAGGGGCTGCAGAGGGAAATGGCTTTGTTCTCTTTGATGCACCCTGACCCGGGGGCAGGAGGCAGTGGAGAACTGACCACAGAGCTGGGGTCAGCACATAGCTGGGCACCTCTGGATGTCACAGATGAGCACATCTGGAGAGCACACCAGGCAAAATGGACTGGACGCACACTGGGCATGGCCGGGGCATACAACCCAGCTGGGCACAGCAAGCCCTGGACACCCTCAGTCTCCTCAACAGCAACCACAGACACGGGGTGACACAGGGAGGGCCCAGGGAGTCCAAGTGGGTAGCTAAAAACAGTACTTTCCCTATCAGCCAATGCCAGCTGTTTGCATCCTGCATGAGGTGCTGGAGAGGAGCCGCCCCACCATCCCATTGGCTGATGCTCCCAGGGCACCACCCCCCATGTCCTGCCCCCATGCCCCACCCCCTCACCTTGTACAGGGGATGGCACATGGGCAGCTGGCGCTGGGTGGCCACAGCAAAGACCTCGGCCAGCAGGTGGGCCCGGAGGAGATGGGAGGTGACCTCGTGGAGGTGGAACTCAGAGCTTCGCACCCAAGTCTTCGCCAGGGTCCAGAGCCACTCAGAGTCACTGGGCAGGAAGATGGGGCTGTTGGGGCCCGGGCGCTGGCTGAGCTGTGGGGGAGCTGGGTCAGAGCAATGGGTCTGGGGTTGCTTGTGTCAGCACAATGGACCCACCTAACCCGTGTCCCTCCCAGGTTAGAGCAATGGGCACATCCAGCCTGGTCCCCTCCTGGATCTGAGCAATGGACACATCCAGCCCAGTTCCCATCCCAGGTCAGAGCAATGGGGGCTTCCATCCCAGTCCCCCCTGGATCTAAGCAACGGGCCCATCCAACCCACTACTTGCCCTGCAAAATCAGAGCAAGAGATCCATCCAGCCCACTACTCTCCAGCAGGTCAGAGCAATGGACCCATCCAGTCTCGTCCTCCCCTACGTCAGAGGAGTGGGTCCAGGAAGAGGGATGGTGGCTCCTCACCTGGATGGCCAAGGGCACGAGGGCTCCGCTGGGTCTCTGGTACAGCAGGCACAGGGGCGCGGCGATGTACTGCTGCTGCCCGTTCACTTTGGTAGCAGGAATGTCCTCCAGGAGCTTGTAATCAGCCAGGTAAAGGTTCCCTCTCTGCCATGCCAAGCAGGAGATGGTCAGTGCCCCTCCACTGTGAACACTGAGCGCTGTGAACTTCCCTTCAATGGTGTCCCAGCCAGCAACATGCACAGCACTGCACAGGGATCCCTCACCTACTGCTAAGATGCAGCCATCTCTGGGGCAGGGCTCAATATACAGGGAACACTCTCATGGCACCTAGGTGCAGCCACCTCTAGGGTGGACAAGGGGACAATTTATTCAGACCTGCTATGCTGCCAACAATTCAGGGTGGAAAGAGAACCCCATGCTCGTGCCAGCAGGAGTTTCAGGAGTGGGAGGCAGGATGGACTCAGCAGGGGGGGGAAGCAGCCAAGGCCCAAGGGAGCTGTGAGGCTGGAGGAGTGAAATAGGATTATTTGTGGGGTGAGGACGGGGAGTGTTACCTGCAGCTCCTCGTGGAGGCTGGTGGACTTCCCCAGGGAGCCAGCCACCATCTCCTGCGTCACGGGGAAGTTGTCTGGGAGCTCTGTGCATTTCTGGATCAGAACCAGGTTGACCCCATTCAGATACTGGTACCCGAAGAATTCATCTTCCTTCCAGTGCTTGGTGACATAGTCTGGGGGTGCAGCAGACACACACCAGCCCTTTATGTTGTACCCCAGGATCTTGGGAAGGGAGCAGGGTCTTGTGCTTAGAGGATGGGGATGCACAGAGCCAGGACTCCTGGGTTCTGTATGAGTGGCTCTGGGACGGGAGTAGGGACGAGTGGTTAGAGCAGGGAGGTCTAGAAGTCAGGGCTCCTGGGGTCCCTCCAGCTCTGAGAAGCAAGTGGGGCTAGTGGTTAGACCAGGGGGCTGGGATGCTGTTGGTTGTGGGGAGCTGGAAGTCAGCTGGGTTTTCCTCTGCAGTGTCCGACTCTCCCCCAACCCTGTGCCCCAGCTCTCCTTGCCTGGCCCTGGACCAAGGCTGAGGCTGGCAGGGCCAGCTGGGGTATGGGGCCAGCCCCCAGATGAGGGGCAGCACGGACCTGAGACCGGGCTGTGATAGAACCAGAAAACCTTCAGGATGTCAGCCAGCTTCTGCCAAGAGAACGGCTGGTCCAGGAACCCATTCACCTTGCCTTCCAGCAACCTGTGGGGACAGGGAGCCACGCTTGGAGACCAGGGACCTGGGGTGCACATTGTCTGCCCCATGGGCTCCCTCTGCCTGGCCAAGGCACCCCCTTGCTCTGCCTGCCCTTCAAAGCCTGTCTGGTCCCATCCAGCCTCCTTTGCCTATCTGTGCCCCCTTCACAAACCTACGTCTGTCTGTTCGCAAGCAGCCTCTTTCTCTGTCTGTCAGGACCTCCATTTCATACGCTTCTCTCTGACCTCATACTTTCCATACTGTCCACCTCTCTCCCCGTCTGTCTGTCCGTTCCCGTGGGCACCCTCTGTCTCTCCATCCCCTTGCACACCTATTTGTCTGGCCCCATGTGAAACCTTTTTTCCTCTCTCCCCACAGACCCCATTCTCCGGGTGTGACCCCATATTACGCTAGCTGTCTGTCTGGCCCCTTACACATCCCTCTGTCTGTCCATCCCCCTACACTTCCCTGTGTCTCCCTGTCCCATTCATGTCCCTCTGTCCATCTCTTATGCACTCCTTTCTGGCTGTACCTTCGTGTATCTTATACACACCCTTCTGTCCCCCCATCACCCTCTGGCTCTCCAGCTCCACCCATGCCATCTATCTGTCCCACTGTCTGTGTGTCCAGCTATTTTTCAAACCTGGTCCCAGCATCCCACTGGACAATGTAGATGGAGGAAACCTCTCCTGGCCCTGACTCCCTGGTTCCGCATGCAGGGATCCCATTGGCCCTTAACCTCAGCTGTGCCAGGACCTCATGCTCAGAGGCCCCCTAACTATTTTATTGGTTCCCTGCTTTCCCTGTCCAGCTGCCTGCCCCTTTTCTTTAGGGCTGCCCCACATCTCTTGCTACTAGACACTTGGGCCTGCAATCAGGGGTTAAGGTAAGCCAGAACACAGTGGAACACCATTCTGGGGCCCATCATTTTTTGGGACCAGCATTCCAGGGCCCCTAAAATAGAAAAATGTGGAGGACTGCTGCTTTCTGGCACATTCCCCCTGCACACATTTAAAAGCTCCCAGCCTGGGGGAAGCTCCTTCTGGCTGGTAGGGAGCTTCCCCCAGGCTGGGAGTTTTTAAAACGCCCATCCTGAGCATGCTCTGACTGAGCATGTTTAAGGCCCCTGAGTATGCTCAGTCAGAGCATGCTCAGGGTGGGAGGAGCAGCCTGTACCCTGGCCACTCTGCTCCAGCAGCCAGGTAAAAAGGTCCTGTTGGTGGGGGGGGGGGGGGCAGTCAGGCCAGCTTGGGGTGGCCAGCATGACCCACAGCTGGGCTTGGGGCCCAGCTTGTGTCTTGGCTTGCCCCAGGGTTTGGCCGGAGGCACAGCCTGTGGCTGGATTAGGTCTGGGGGCAGATTGGGCCTGGAGCTTCTAGGGGGTGGAGATGAAGTGAGAATGCCACAGGGGCTGGGGCCTGTGTGCCCTGAATGTTTTTTGGGGCAGCAACACCCCTGGCTGAAGGAGGTGGAGTGGGGGAATGGGGACAAAGGGACAGAAGGGGACTGAAGGAGAGGTGTGGAGGGGGTTGGGAGTGGAGTGAAGACTGGGGTGGGAGGTTAGGAGGGCTGGAGTGGGGACTTGGCGCAGGGAGCTTAGGCAATGGGGATGGGGGCTAAGGAGGACATGGGGAAAGAGGGGTCTGATGTGGGCACTAGTGAACAAAGTTGAGGTGATGTAGATTTGAGGCTATGCCTCACGTGTGTGGAAAGAGATGCTGGCACTCAAAAACTCCTACTTGGCCTGGGGTCTGCCCATGTGTGAAGGGGGCCCAGACAATATGGCAAAGGGGCCCAGAGATTAGGAGGGTTCTGGGGCCAGCCAAATTATACTTTAACCAGTGCCCACAATAAAACACATTTAGTTCTCACGCACCCAGCTGAGAGGGCAGAGTTTTGATTAATTAAATAATTTCTGGACCTCTTAATGATAGACACTAAAGTTCAGTTCCTGAGAAAAACAAAAAATATGTACAAAACTTGATTCTAAAAGGAGTTAGGCACCTAAATCCATCTGGGGAGCCACTCCTGCTCCCTAGGAAGTGGACTTTCAGATATGATCCCCCCCCACACACACACTTACGCCACTGTCTTGCGCCCAAAGAAAGAAGAGCCCTTGGGGCCCAAATACAGGAGATTGAATTCAACGGTCATGGTGCTGTCACGTTCGGCACACCAGGGGGTCCCAGGGATGTACTCTTTCCACCTGCTCCAGGGGGAAGAGGGCCATGAATAGTGAGAAATTCCTGCGGTGATCATCAGCAGATCTCAAAGCTCTTTAGAAAAGAGGTGGGTATCATTATTCCCATTTCACAGGTGGGGAAACTGAGGCGCAAAAACAGTAGGAAGCGAGCTGGGGCACTACCATGAGAACAACTTGCCTAGAGATTCAGGGTCTCATCAGTTCCCCCTTTATTCCAGGAGCAGTTAAAGGTTCATTAGTTTCTAGCTCTGGGATTACACAGAATGGGTGTGGCAAAGGACCCAGATGCAGTGGATGCAACACCACCTGTCTGAGCGAGTCGACTCACCTATATCTCTCCTGTCGCAGCAACAGCTCCTCATGGCGCTGCTTCTGGAGCAGGGGATGGGCATCGTCACAAGGCGTTTTGGCTGCAGAGAGGGAGAAAGACCAGGAAATTTGACACACCCTGGTTTGGGGGATGTATCCCAGCCCCCCCCCCAGTCCAACAGGACCCCTCACTGCCAGCCTTCTATCTACCTCTCTGATCCCATAAATCATCTGTCTATTTCTCTATCACAGCCATCTGGCTAGCTAGCTATTCACAGGGGTAGGTTTCACCCCCTCCCACTTTTCGTCCCTCCAAAAACGTTAGCTTTGCTCGACCACTGACTCCTTTCATGGCCCAGTGACACCAGCCATCTGTAAATTAACTCTCATTAGCAAAAGCTGTCTGACGCAGGGTGACACCAGTTCAAGTGTGTCCAGACACAAAGAGGCACCGGCGCAGCTAAACCAGAATGAAAGTCATTCTCTTGACTTGGGCGCAAAGACCTCAGATAAACTGAACGGTGGGTTTCTCCTAATGGGGAGAGCCAACACCAGCCTGCTATAGCTGAAGGAGCCACCCCAGATGTTGTCGTTGGGGGAGTCAGTTGCCTAAGGTCAGAGAGAAGCAGATGAAGAACCCAGGAATCCAGGCGCCCTCCCGGTGGGTCACACCTGTGCTCTCCGCAAGCTCCACGGTGCAATAGCCATGAATCCACTGGTAGCAGGGGAAGTGGTAGGTCTGCCCCTCAGGGGACGTGACCTGTACAAAGTTGCAGAACCAGATGTTCTTAGGCAAAAAGGAACAGGGTTCCTGGTGTAGTTGGACCAGCACAATTGGCCCCAGGGATTGCGCACTGGGCACCTCATACTTTCCCACCTGAGGAGACAGAGCACAGAAAAGGTTAGATGGCTCTGTGCATGGAGCCAACATTTGCTGCCTGCTCAAGCTACTCGGGATGGAGAGCGTTGATTGGGCAGATCTGTGTGGACACCTTCTTCTTCGCTGTGGCCAGACCCATAAGTGCTGTCAACCGGCGTCTCTCCTTTGGAGTCAATGGCCCAGATCTTCAGTCCCATTTAACCCAGCTGGAGATATGGGTCCATTGACTCCAGTGGAGAGACCCCCTACTGCCACCAGCTGGGATCTAACTCCATTGACTCCCCTGGAGCGATGCCCATTCATGCCAATAGATGACCACGTCCCCTACATTGAAATTTATGTCCAGATCTCGACTGAGTTCTTTGTCCACCTAGAATCGCAGGTGATTCATTCCCACTAAATCCTGTTGATGTGAAGAGGCAACAAAGATGCAGAAAACATGTTATATTCTCTGGGTTTTTCCTTCCTTGCTATAACTTTAATAAAAGGTTAGAAAAGAAAGCACAGTGCATTGGCCCTCAGCTGGCCGAGGTGTCTGTGAACCAAACCTGGGACCTCGTTCCACACACTTAATGTTAGGGAATGATTATGATTGGTTGCACTCATTTCTTCAGCCCAGTTGTTCCAGAAGAATTAATACAGAAGATCTGATAGGCTGACAGTGCCACCACATAGCCAGGAGGGGATCATGAGGTGTGCATCAGAGGAAAGGGGGCCTTCTGCTTTTCATCTCAGACTGGACAGACCCTGACAGAGATGGGGGGGCCCATTTGCTAATAGCTGCACAGATGTACAATGAGTGAGAGGCCCAAAATCGAGGACCCCACTACCACACCAGGATGTAACCTGCAATGAACAGGGGCAGCTGGTGCCATTCGGCCTTCCCCGTCATTGTACACATGGGCTGTGTTCACACAGCATTTTTGTTTCAAATCAACGAGGTTGTTTCGAAACAAAAAAACCCATGTTCACACGACGCACAGTTGTTTCGAAACAAGTTAAACCTAGTTTCTAGACAAAACAACGTTGTTTCGCAACGGTTGTTTTGAAACAATGCAGTGTGAACATGTTGTTTCGGAACAAAGTGTTCCGAAACAACATTGGATCCTCAGGACCCTGGCCAGGGTGCTGAGGGCTGTCCCTCAGCCCCAGAAAGGGGGCTGCAGCCCCTGGTGGGGGGGTGAGCCACTGTGGGGTGGCTCAGCCCGCAGCCCGGGCTGCCCCCCGACACCGCCGGCGGAGTCGGGGGGCAGCTCTGGTGGGGAGCTGAGCCGCCCCACAGCAGCTCACCCCCCCACACCGGTGGCTGCAGCCCCCTTTCTGGGGCTGCAGGGTGAGCCGCAGCAGTGGCTCACCCCCAGGGGGGCTGCAGCCCCCTGCAGCAGGTGCTATTTCGTTTCCTGCTTTCTTCCCTATTTCTAAATGACTTTTTGCTAATTTGAAATACGTCATTTGGAAATAAGGTGTTGTTTTGAAACAAGTTGTTTCGATACAACTTGTCTCGAAGCAACCATCTGTGTGTGAACACAGCTGTGAAGAAAATGAGGTCTGAAAGATTCAGTGCACCTCACTTGGACAGATGGGGCTGAGCCAAGAAAAGAATCCAGGTATCCTGAAACCCAGCCCAAACCCTAGCCTCTAAATCATCATTCCTATTTCCACACAAACCCAGGGATGGGGAGGTTCTGATGTGCTCTCCATTCCTCCTCCCCATGCCTGCAGTGTGGGACCCCCAAAAATACTCACGGCTCCTGGCTGAAAGTCAATCTCAGATCGGTCCAGCACATGTTTAGGGCTTTCCCCATGGATGCCGACCAGGGTGATGGAGATGGAGTCAAAGGTGCCGATGACTGGCTCCTGCCCAATGGACACCTGGACTTTGTAGACAGCCATCAGGCACAGGATGGGGCTGGGCTGCTCCCAGGTATGGAACGGGATCCTGAGCGTGCCACCACGCAGCCCAGAGAGGGTAGACAGCTATGGGGGTTTGTCAGAACAGCATTTATGTGCACTCGTCAGCTCCGGCCCCGGGACGTTGGCTGAGTGCTCTCTGCTTATTCGCTGGTTAGCTTGGGCCGGATCCCAGGCATGAGCAGAGCAGGTGGAAAACACAGTGCTCCAGGCTGACCGCTCCCACGCCACCTGCTGCTCCCGTGATGAGGACACCTTACCCTGCCCCAAGACAGACAGACAGACAGCTGGCCTGTGTCCAAAGAGCCTGTGTAGGGAGCTCAACAGCATGGGGTTTACGACAGACCTGGGCAAGGAAAGAGAGAGTCAGATATGGGACGTGGG
Organism: Podocnemis expansa; assembly: GCA_007922195.1. Lineage (NCBI taxonomy): Eukaryota > Metazoa > Chordata > Testudines > Podocnemididae > Podocnemis > Podocnemis expansa. The sequence continues at coordinate 1,471,773 of ML682121.1, read as the reverse complement.
CTCAGCTGGGTCTGTGTATTGTCTGGCCCAACAGGGGCCCAAATCTTAGGCACAATTTGCACAGCCCCGGCACTGTGGGCGTCCCAATTAAAGGTGGGGTTTTTACAGCACCTGGAACCACAGGGTCTCAATCATGGTCAGATCACCTGTGCACAATGGGGACCTCCATGCTGCTCTGTCTTTTCTTTTAGTCCGGAGTGGGAATTCTGACTCCCCAGGCAGGGGGCCAGATGGTCCTAGTGTTTATTTGGATTGGAGCTAGGACTTATAGTTTACTCTGTGATTTTTTTCCATCTGGAGGAGCCAGAGCAAAAACCTTACAGTGACCTAGTGGAAGTTCTGGGAGCATGTTTTTCCCCGAGGCCACTAGTAACTGCAGAGAGATATAGGTTTTACCACAGGAATGAAGTTGAAGGTGATTCAGTTGTACAGCTTGTAGCTGCTCTGAAGAAGCAGGCAGCACACTGTGACGTCAAGAACATGTTAGAGGAAATGCCGAGTGACGAGCTGGTGTGTGGCCTGCACAGTACAACACCACAGAAATGCCTGTTAACCAAAGTCAACTTACCTTGCAGAAGGCCGTGAAGATTGCAGTCTCCATGGAACACGTCACCCAAGACACGCAACAGCTCGGGGTTGGAGTGCATAAGGTAACCCTGCAACCTGCTCCTATGACCCTAGATAGTCCAAAACACCACATAGACATAGCCAATGAGTTTGACACCCTTGATCTATATGTTTTTCTGTTCACTTATGCACTGTGATTTTAGGTTTTTATGCCAATTGCACCACGCGAGGTTTCTTTGTGTGTGCTCGTAACCTATTCTGTATGATTACTATGATATCATATTTCCTGCAGCTTCATGCATGTGCACAGAAGTGTAACATGTTTTCCATGGCTCTGGGGAGGTGGGAGACAGATGGGAACCCTCTTCAGCCACAGCTGTGAGCCACTAAGTACCTGGAGGAGGCCAAAAAGATATGCTAATTGAGGTCCCTGGCTTAGACCGGGCCAATGGCTCACTTCTGCCCAGAAGGGGAGCAGTGAGGGGGAATGGAAAGAGAGACACTTGGAATGATTTGGGGCTTTTTGCCTGGGAATCTCCATCTTGAAACAACTTCAAGGAAGATCTGGGCCCTGCCTTGCCTCAGGCAGAGACTGGCTATACAAACATCTGACAGCTGAACATCTTGAGTATCAACTTGGACTCTGAGGTCCGTTTAGGTAGAGACATTGGGACCAATTGCACACACGCGGCAGGAATGGAGTGACTTAGGAGTGAGTGGTTTCCTGGCAAAGCGGGGTGAATCAGTGGAGGAGTGAGAATTGGGGGGGTCACAGCAGCACACCAGACTGGATCGGGGGAGCAGCCTGTCTCAGTGGTGCTGAGCTCACAGCTTCTGCTATGGAAGTTTATTGCAACTTCCTGTGAAACCAGGGTGAGAGGGGTAAAGGGTTGAGTGACTATGGGACAGAACAAACCACACATTAAAGCAATATCCCCGCCCCAGATATGAGGAGGGGCTCCTGAAAAGGCAGGCTAATCCTGACAGAAGGGCAGTTGGATTGTTCATGATCCATGCCACCTTGCTTGTGTTTGCTTAATAAATGAGAAAAGTGATTTGGTTATCAGGAGCTCTGTGTCCTTTCTTTCTCCCAGGCCTAACAACAGGCCAGCAGAGAGAGCAGAACAACTAAAGTAGATGCAGATCATCACCCGATCAGCTGTTAACAAACAGCAAACAATCCACCACCTCCTCTGCAAGGAAGCGCCTGATGCCATCCGTGTCATCAAGACCTGGCTGGATGTGGCTGCAAGCTGCTTTAGTTCACCCCCAGGAGACTTGGCACACCAAAAACCTAGGCAGGTGATAAAGCAGTCATCTCCCCTGACAACTTTCAATGCAACATCAGTACCTCTGGCATCTGAGCTCATTTGAGTTCACTCACTGCATGGTGGGAGCCAACGCCAGAATCAAGCCAGCTTTCTCACCAATTTGCAGACTCCCCTTTCCTCCACAGGATTTGTAAATGTGTCCCTGTTGCCTTGTTGGCAATGGCAGAAGACTGGTGCCCAAGACTTGTTCCCTCAGGGGATTTTAACAGGTGCAAAAGTCCACCCAATCGACTCACATCCTCGCTGGCCTCCCTCAGCTGGTCTATGCAAGGAAACCAGATCAACCCAGCCACATCTCTCCAGGGTGTGAGAAACCCACACCAATGAGCCCAGCTAAGTCCCCATGTAGATGGTGTTAGGTCAACAGCAGAATTCTTCTGTCCACCCGGCTATTGCCTCTTGGGGAGGTGGATTACTCATGGTGGCCGCTGGGGTGCTGTAGCATTTCAACTGTAGACAAACCCTAGGATTTTTCCAGGTCACCTCTAGTCCAATCAACCCAGCTAAAGTTAAGTCTGGCCCAGTGCTTCCACCCACCTGGCTACATTTAAACCTCTGAAAACTAGGAGAGAATTCCCAGGAAATCACTCAACCACAAGACAACTCTGTCCCTTCCCTAACTCTGGCGTTGGTACTAACCACTGGGAATGGATCACTACGGGTGCTGCAAAGGTCTAGATAAACTATCGGGGAAACAGCTTGCACATCTCAGGATGTCTTCAGGTCAAGCCTGGATGACTTTCTGGAAGCCGGGTGAATCGCGGTTCAGGAGTGGGAACTGGGAAGTCACAGCAGCACACCAGACTGGATCTGGGGAGCGGTCTGTCACACCCGCCAACCAGAAAACCAGGGAGTGTCAGGGCGAGGGGGCAAAGAGAGATTTCCTTGTCTCTCCCGGCAGATCCACCACACACCAACAACCCAGAGGCTGACACAGGAGATTGATGGAGCCCCTCGGAGGAGTCAGGGAGAGCTCCAGAGAGGAAGCTCAACACCTTCTTCTTTGAGAGGAGCTAGAAATGAGGGGAGGGGAGTCTCACTGGTGCGAGCCCCCTGCATATCTCATATCTGCTCCTGGTCCATCAGCTCAGGCTCCAGCACTGGGAATCTGGTCAGTTTTTCGAACCCAGCCCCATCCACAAATTAGGACTTTTCCTCTCCCAACCACATGGGTCCATTCCTAGAATCTAAGCTGCATATTTTTGCCACACTGTTTTCCTCCCTTTCTCCACCCAGTGTATCTCCTGCCCTGCTGCAACCTCCAAATCAGGCTGCCTGGAGGTTCCCACCTCCTGTGCATTTGCTGCCTCTCCTCATCCAGGGGGGGAACCCACCAGCAAGCCCCCAGCAAGCCCTACCTGATCTTTCTCCCCTGCAGCCATTTCTCCTCCTTGTCCGGTGGGAGGATGAGATGAGGAGAAGGCAAACATGGATGTCCTGAGGCAGCCTCTCAGGCCGAGTGAGGCAACTGTGGCAAAGTCAGAACAGGTTTTAATTAATTTCACAGCATGATCCCTGTCCCCCAGCTCGTTCCCTGGGGTCAGATGTTATGGATTCTGCCCTGTGGAAAATGTTTAATCTGGTTATTACAGTGTAGACCTGGCCCCTCCCCAGACACAGCCCAAGGAGGCATTTTTAAGCCTCCCCAGTGACAGGCTCAGAAAAAACTGCTAAAAAGGAGTCAAACCAAAGTGTCCAAGTAATGTCCATGGGGAACCCTCACTCCTGTCTTGTGCCCCATTCATGCCCCACCGCTGGCAGACAACAGCCACCTCCTCCCCACCAAAAGGCAACCACATCTCAGGGCTGCCCAAAACAGACCCCACTAACCCCCAGTCCCTTTGGAGGACTGACTAAGGGCAACAATTCCCCACCTGAATGAGAGTAAATGCCTGCCGATACAGTGAGGCAGAAGCCCCAGATCTGAGCTTTCTAATTGACTGTTGAAATTCATGGTGAAAACAGGGCAAAACCTGGGCACAGGGAGCCAAGAATTTTGGGGAAATGGAGACGTCGCCAGCCTGGATTTTATATCTGCATTGGATAACGGGAGAGGAAAGGGGAAGAACTAGGAAGAATTGGTGTCAGGATCCCAAAGAGGGAAAGGCCCCCTGGTTTCCAGTGGCTGCCCCACATCTGAGGCTTGGTGGAGAGGAGGAAGGGCAGACAGGCAGTGCCTGGTTCCCTGTGGTCTATCACTCACCTGGCGTCTCTCCTGGGAGGCTGAGGGTGGCAGGGCCCTAGGGACCCCCCCCAAGTCCTTCCCCTGGGGTAGCAGCCCCCAATGGTCCCCGAACCCAGGGTCACAGAGCCCCACACTGGGGCTGCCCCGGCTCCAGTCTCATCTCCTGCACTTTGTTCTCCCCAACTGTTGCCTCCTCCTCCTTCCTGCACACTGAAAACACAATCCCAGGGCCATCTCCAACTCGCCTCCCATCTCTGCTTCACGTGAGTCTGAGCCCCCCCGGGGTGCGTGGGTCCGGGCTTTGCAAAGCAAATTTGAGGGGTGTGAGGCAGAGAAAGGCATGTTTGGAGAGGTGGGGAGGGATTGAAGAGGGGGAGGGAGAATTGGGGCAGCAGAGGCTCTGGGAAAGGGGGGGATCCCCAGGGTCTGTGCAGCACTGAGCAGAATGGGAGGGTCTGGAGCTAAGTCACGAGCTGCGCACCCCTGATTTTGGGTGGCAAGCTGCAGGATTCCCTCCTCCCTCCCTTTGGGGGTGAATGGAGGGCAAAGTACAGGGCCTGAAGGCTGATGGTCCCTGCTGTGCCCATGAGTTGGCTGAGGTAGGGACAAAGGATTTAGATGTCTCCTGGTCCAGCGATTAGGCTGCCTGGTTTTCCTCCATGTGGCCTGGGTTTAATGCAGGAGGCTCAAACTCAAGTCACCACGAGGGCCACATGAGGACTAGTATATTAGCCTGAGGGCTGCACCACTGAAACCTTTTCATACAATGATGCAAACTAGTCAAAATGAAGAGCAACGTACATATATAGCAAAAGTAAGTAAGAAAGAATTACTTCCATTTGAGATGGAGGATTATCAGGAACACAAGAAGTAAATAAGTAAACACACTTTAAATTTTGCATTATCAACTATTTGAGAAATTCTAAGCCTTGTTGAGGGCCACAGAAAATAACTGTATGGGCCGCATGTGGGCCGTGAGCTTGAGACCCATGGTTAACAGGGATTGGGCCTCCTAGCAGACTTGGACAGTGGTGGGAAGGGATCCTGGTAGCAGTGCAAGGGGAAGAAATCTGATGGGAGAACAGATAAGGATCCCGGCAGTGTGCAAAGCAGGCAGAGCCGAAAGAGCACAGGCTGGGGTTGGAGACTGGGTGAGAAGAACACATGCATCCCTGTATGTTGATGAACTCCAGGGTAGGTACGCTGGGGTGGATGAAAAGAACATATTCATCCCTATATGTTGATGGACGCCTGAGAAGGTACATTGGGAAGAATCACATTTTTCTTGGTCAGCGTCCGTTTCTCCACAAGACATAGCTCAACAGCAAAATGTTTCCAACCTTGATAATCAATACTGATAGATGGGCAGAGGAAGACAAATGCTCCTGGAGAACTTCCTGGAGTTGATGTGGCTCTTCAGGTTCGTTTGGACAAGGTGAGCAGTTGATTAGGAAATGCATAGTTCATTTAATGTATTGGGGTGCAATGTACACTTGTCAGACATGACGTGGAATCTGGTGAGACACACACAAACTTTATATAATGAAGACGAATAGAACTGAAATCATAAGACAGACCCAAATACATAAATATAAGGTTCATGTAGATACTTTTCCAAATAAGGACACCATTAGAAGCAGAGATGGAAAGGAAAATCAGAAGGGAGGTCTTGACTCCATTTACACTGGCCTAGTCTATATTTACTGGAAAATACAGCAGCAGTTAACTGGAGCTATGCATGCTATGTAGAATCGACTGCCTAAATTCTCTTTTGCACTCCATCTCCACTATGCTGTACCAGCATGAAATGCGCACCCATCGACACAGTACAATGGGTTTTTTTGGAGGTGGTTTTATTGACGCAACCTCTGGCTTGATTGAGTGGGTCTTCACTCCTGCTCAATCGATCTGGATAAATCACTCTGATGTTGTCAGATTTCCTGCCATCAGTGAAGACATACCCACTGTTTCAGGGACCCAATGAATAGAGAAAAATGGACATTGGGTGTGGCATTTAATACCCGTCTTTATTATAAGTGTATGGCTATACACCAAATTTGATTCTTCACACTGATTATAATAAGATCAGCAACTGCTCTGTGTGTCCTTTGGGCATTAATGTTCATAGCTTTCATTATTTCTTAATAATTACATCAATGTGACCTAACTGCTAACTGAATTGCTACCTTCCTCTCCAACAAGGAGAGTGCAAAATATCTGATCGGGGGTTATCTTCTTAGGCCTACAGTTCAGCTAAATCCTAGCACTTAGAAAAACTACTCCTGCAAAGTCTTATGCTAATATAAAAGACCTTTAATATTTCATGTTGAATAACCCATTCACTTATGCTCACCTGCTTGCCCAGCATCACAAGATCCAGGTTCAAAAACAATGTGCCCCTGTTAATCTTACTCTCCGCCATTGTCTAGCAAGCATAAAAGCACCCACGAGACACAAGTCAGGGTCATAGGTCATAAGGTCAGAACAGGGGTCAACATCTATTAGACAACCCTGGCTCCTATACCTGGGGTGTATCTTCTTTGCAAGACCAGTGCTAGTCGATGTCACCCCATCTCTCCCATCTGTGGCTGATGGATATTTCTGGCAAGAGGGACACACGCATGCCCAAAACTCAAAGGAAAATGGAGTTGATAGCCAGGATCATGGGATTATTCACCCACAGGGAAGGACAAGCAGCAGAAGGCATAAGGGGATCGGAGGGAAAACGGTGAAGCAAAGGGGGCCAACAACTGTAAAGGTCACTCTACGGGTATTAACAAAAGTCTTACGGGGCCAAAAGTAAAAATCTTTTGCCTGCCCTAGACAGAGTTTTCCTGATGTTCATCTCCCTTGCAGATTCGCTGATGATAAATAAGAGCTGAGAGCTGATGGAATGTTTTACCGCACTCAGTACATATATAGGGACCATCGCCCATATAGAGCCGCTGATGTCTGCTCAGGTTTGACCGCCGAGCGAACGTTTTCCCGCACTGGTAGCATTCATAGGGTCTCTCTCCTGTATGGATTCGCTGGTGCATTATAAGGTTGGCGCTCCGAGTGAAGTTTTTCCCGCACTCTTTGCACTCATAGGGCATCTCTCCTGTGTGGGTTCTGCGATGCGTCACCAGGGTTGAGCTGTCTGTGAAGCTTTTCCCGCACTCTTGGCATTCATAGGGGCGCTCACCAGTGTGGATTCGCTGATGTGTAGCAAGGTGTGAGTTCCGAATAAAGCTTTTCCCACACTCGCCACATTCGTATGGTCTCTCTCCTTTATGGATTCTCTGATGTTTAATCAGGCCTGAGCGGCAGCTGAAGTTTTTACCACACTTGGTGCATGTGTTGTTACTCTCCGCTGTGGGGATTTGCTGCTGGGCTGTGGTTTCCTTGAGGTCCTTGTGAATTACCTGACAATGAATGAATTTATCCACTTTTTCCTCTGGCTGGTGTCCCTGTAGACTTGTTTGCCTGAGCAGGCTTTCACAGGCTTTCCCCTGCACATTATTGCTGGACACATTCTCTGTGGATCTTTGCAATAACGCCCCCTGTGGATCCACTTGCTCAGCATCTTCTCGCTGAAGATTCTGCTTCTTGTTCTCACTCACCATCCAATCACCTGCTGGGACAGAGAAAGACATCTCAGAAACGGAGGTGGGAAAAGGGGAGAGCAAATCAAAATAAATACCAGAGCAATGGGAATGGAGAAGAATCAGGGATTGAATCCCCCAAACTCTTCCCCATGGGGAGAAAGAAGGGGATCAATTCAGCCTCCACATCCATCCAAAAACTCAGGAAGATCAGGGATGGATCTATCGCCTACTGGGATGTAGTGAAAGGAAGAGTCTGAGACATGAGGCTAGAATAAGAGGGCTGGGTATAAGGTCTGAGGCCCAGGACAACATGCCAAGTATGAGGTCTGAGGCCTAATATAATACATCAGGGACTGAGGTCTGAGCTAAAATAATGGTCAAGTCTGTTCTAAAGCAAAGTTAGCAGAGGCCAGGCTGTGGGTGCTTGGCCGGCGCACAGGAATGGCAAGAACAGAACTGGTAAAACAAACACGTTCCAAAGAAGCGCTAGGTAGAAGCGCGTTCCAGAAAGATACCAAAACCTCCTACTGCCCCAAAGATAACAAGGGTGCACCTGCCTCTTCGGATGCCACTAGACAAGATAGCAATGTCTTGTTAACAGGATGAATAGAGTGTGGAAGGATTTCATAGCTGAGACCTAACAGCATTGAGACACAGATGGCTTAGTGGGCCGGGAAGGGGGGGGGTATTGTAAAAAAATGCACTCGGAGATAAATGGAATGTCACCAGAGACACTGTGATAAAGTGCAAGCCTAAGAGATTTTAACTGGTGCCTCTCTATACCTCCCATCTTGTTTCAGACACCAAATATCCTTGACACATAACCATCCTGCCTTATCATACTGATACAAACTGCCTTAATCCTGTTGCTATTATTTTGTTATGTGAGATTCTTACCCCTCCTGACCTTGGTCCCTTTTATGGAATTAATGTTAGTAGAAGGCAGCTCTCAAATCCCTCTTCATTCTTCTCTTCTGCTGACCAAACAAGCCCAGATATCTCAGCCTCTCCTCATAAGTCCTGACTATTTTAACTGCTCTAAACTCCACAGGTCTGCTCCTATTGCACTGAAATCTGCTGTTCTTTGGAGAGGGAGGGGAGGCAAGGCTGGCTTAGAGGTCCAAATTTGGATTTCTTTGATCACAAGGTTCATCATACAGATCTGCTCCCTAGAAAGCTGCTTTATACAAGATTCACCTTGTTTTCATAACTTTTCTTCATGCACATCCAATTTCAGTCACTCAATATGTATCTCACTGAGTACAGGGCACCCACAGCCTCTTTGTAGAAGCTGGACTGAACAAAAAAGTTCAGAGCTGGAGAATTTGGAAGTTCAGACCAGCACAAGCAGAGGCAAAGACATTGAAATGCAGATTCCTTTGGCAATTATCAAAATGTCTGGGTTAACAGTGGTATTTCAAAGTGCCCTCTGTCCCACGAAACCTTCGGGTCATGACTGGAAGATGGTAAGGTACTGAGCTCAGCACAGCAGTAAAAGGATGAAATTCTACATTTGACGTGAGATCAGACTAAATGATCTAACGGTCCCTTCTATGAATCTATAACAATTATGAGGAAGGACTAAGAACACGCCAGGGTTTGTGTTGCGTTCAGCTTGGAACGTCAGCACGGCTCTCGGCCGCGTCCGCTGTGGCAGCTGGAGCCGTAAGTGAATGCTGGAGTTGGGGCAGCTGGAGCAGATGGGCAGAGCGGCCACTGTGATATGAAGCAAGATGCATGTCAAACTTCAGGGACCAAGTGTACCTCGTTGTCGTGCCAGGTGGGGCAGGGCAGACGATCTCATGACGAGAACCCAGCTGTGTGTAATGTCACTGACACAGGTTCTCATGGTGGAGACTGCACATGGGCTACCTATCTCCAGGGCTCAGGGAAGGCTGAGTGAAGGCAATGACTCACGAGGAGCAATGTTCCCCCTAATTTTTCATAGTCTGTGTGTGCAAAAAAATTCTTTTGTGCAATTTTCAGAACCAGTATCCAAATTTGTGCGCACTCCAGTGAATGTGTTCAAACTTGTGAGTGCAACAAAGCATATGATGCAAATCATCTAAATTTTATTTTGATATGGTGATGGAAATGATTTTATAAATTACAAAACCTTCTTTGAAACATGCTATTTGAAACTGCCTTCTTAAAGTAGCACAAAAACATTAGCACTGTTGAAATTTTTTGTGCGTGCTTTCTTTTGTTGTGTGCACGGGCATCACAACCTGTGTGCGCGCGCACACGCACACAGCTTAGAGGGAACACAGACGAGGAGTCCTCAGGGGGTGGGCACAGGGTTGACATCATTTTACAAGGCTGAGAGGGGTTGCGTGGAGCAGGGTCCATTTCTGAGCATCAGACAGGGGTCGGGAGCTTCTGGGCAGCACGCTGAGCCTGACCCCAGTCTTGCCTAAGCAAAGAGAAGACGTTTGACTTTGTGTGCTCTGCTCCCAGGGCTTTCTGTAGCGCGGGTGAGGGGGAGCTGAGGGTTAGTGTGTGTGTCATTGACCTGTTCGAGTGATGCTGACACAGGGCGGAGTTAGGGTCGCATTGCAGGGGGCAATGTGAGCCTTCTCTCTTCATCTCTCCACCTAATAACCGAGGGGATGGAAATGCTCACCTAGCGAGGCCACATTTTCATAGGTCTCCTGCATGACATCCCTGTAGAGGGCTCTCTGAGTGGGGTCCAGCAGACCCCACTCCTCCTTGGTGAAATGCACAGCCACCTCCTCAAGGGTCACCGGCTTCTGGAAGAGCAAGAGTCCAACACTCAGGGTTGGTTGGCCCCATCGTCACCTCATGGGGCAGCAGGGACAATCCAATTAAAACTCTGACAGAGAGACAGTCAGTTGAGTCCCATCTGAGCCCAGCTCAGTGCAGCCAGTAGGCATCAGAGAGTGGGGAGAAAGTGAGAGCCCCTCGTCCCTCCCAGCAGGAAGATGGGGACAGCATCTTGACATTCCTCTCACTTACTAGTCAGAGTTGGATGCAGGATATAGAGATCCCAGCAGGGTCCAGACACAGCCCTGTGGTGGGAATCCCAGGCTATGTTCACACACAGGGGGTTATTTCGATACAATTTGTTTCGATACAAGTTGTATCAAAATAATGTCTTATTTCGAAATAAGTTAATTCGAATTAACAGTTTGTTAATTCAAATTAAGGAAAAAAGCTCAAAGCGAAATAGCATGTTCAGACAACAGTTACTTTGAAACGAGTCACCGTTGTTTCGAAACAACATGTTCAGATGGCATTGTTGTTTCGAAATAAGACTGCTGTGTGAACACACCCCCAAAGATCCTTCTCCCGGCCAGTAGCTGGATGTGAGGGCCAGGTCATCTTCCCTAAGTTTCCCTTCTGGGTGGGTGTCCAGGTAGACCAACACCCTTCCCATTGCCAGCAGCCAACGTGGAGGTAGAGGGGGGCACCTCCCTTTAACTTGACTGGTGGGTTCCTCTTTCATATTTCATAGCAGCCCCTGGCTCACGGAGGTGGGTCAGAGCCCCTGGCTCTTCTTTCTCAACTCCACGATCTGAAGTTTGGGAAGATTTCCCACCCCAACATAGTTGTTTCTCTTCTTCACCTACTAGCGAATTTCCTGTAGGACTGCTTCCTGGATCTAGGCCCAGGTTAAACAAATCCCAGCAGGTTTGTCACACCCCGTCCCCCTCCCTTTCTCCACCCTATGTATCTTCTGCCCCAATTTCACCTCCAAATCGACCCCTCCAGAATCTCCCACCTCCCCATATTTACTGCCCTCCTCCCTCCAGCAGGAACCCACCAACCATGCCTCCAAAATCTCTACCTGAGTTAACTCTGCCGCAGCCATTTCTCTTCCCTGTCTTGTAGGAAGTTGCGATAAGGCGGAGCAAAACGTGGATATTATTCCAGAGCCTGTGAAAACAACAAAGGCAATCGGGGCGATCTCAGAACAGGAGCTGGAAATTTCACACTACAATCTTTCCCAGGTTCTTTCCCTGCAAACAGACAAGGTGCAGTGCAGCATCTAGCGTTTCTGCGCTATGGGGCCGGTTGAGCTGGGGTGGACCCCAGGAAAATCTGCTACTAGGTGAGTGACCCCATCCCCAAGCCTACACACCTCGGTTCCCACCTGACTCTGGGTGAGGAGCAGTGCCTAATGGTTAGAGGGAGCACCAACCATCTGGTCAACCCCAGTGCCCCCTGACTCCAGATCATCCCCGTCCCATTCAGCCTCCAGATCAGCCTCTGCTCCCACCCAGCCACTAGGCCAACCTAGGGGGAGAGAGGGGACAGTCTGGGCCTGGGCTTCCTCCCATGGGGCTTTTTCCACCCAGTTTCTGCCATGGGTCTCTGGGGCTCACACCCCCACACACCCAGGGCTCCAGTCTAGCTTCTCCCCCCCTCATGAGGCTCTCTCAGGTAGAGGATCTTCCTCATCACCATCTGGCTTCAGTAGAGCCAGGGCCCATGGCTTTCCATGTTCCCCCAGAGGCTAAGCAACAGCTAGCTGCTCCTTTGAACACGGCCGAAGGCTTTATTTCTATTGTTGTTACCCAATAGGGGTGCGGTCACGGCCTGGGAGATGCCAGCCTTTTGCTTAGCAGCTTCAGACGCCCTGTCCCAGGCTGGAGGCAACTGAGCCCCACCGGCAGGCATGGTGGAAACACGCAGATTTCATCTGCTGCCAGGTGGGGGAAATAAAACAGCTGATGGGCAGGAGAGTGACAGATAATCATTTTGGTAGGTGCTTCAGCCCCTCGGCACCCCCAAAGTTGGCACCTCACTGGCTGATCTCACTCACCAGAAGCCCCAAGTCCTGGCACCACCTTCCCTGCAGCCGGGAGTCTTGCTGTCCCAAGGGGTTAAGCCCCTAAACCCAACCACCACCCCGCTGAATGGCGGAAACTTTGGAAATAATCTCTGAGGGCTCCAGGAAAAAACTGATGAGAATTTAATCCCTGCCTTCACCCCCATGTTAATTCAGAATCATTCCATGGCCTTCCTTGAAGTGACTCCAGATTAACAAGCATTTCAGTGTGATCGGAAACATGACACGGGGGGGAAGAGAGGCCAAAATAATCTTAAATACATCAGTGGGGATCAGAGGGAGGGGAGGGAGAACATCCCCTTCCCATCTTCCCCCTTGATGCCTAAAAGAAGGACTTGACTTTTCGTTGTAAACCCGACTTCCTGCAGTTTTGAAGCAGAGACAGAAGAGAAAATCTGGGATGATTCCACACCGCTGTTTGATAAATGGACAGGAAGGTATCCACACCTCCCGCCGTTCTCGGACAGAATGGAGAAACCAAAACTGTCACAAAATTACCTGTCTCTGCACAATAATGGCCACAAGGGACCCACTCCAGAGATGGCCACGTCTCAGCACTGGAGGGTGAGGGAGGAGCCACCCCTTACGGCAGAGGTCTCAAGCTCAAATCACCACGAGGGCTGCATACGGACTATGAAAGGGCCGCATGAGGACTAGTACGTTAGCCCGAGGGCTGCACCACTGTAACCTTTTCATACAACGATATCGCAATTATTGGTAACAATATCGTCATTATGGGCCGCAGGAAGTAGCTGTAGGGGCCGCATGTGGCCCGCGGGCTGCACGTTTGAGACCGTTGCCTTATGAAGACCATTCATTATAGAGTTTTTGCCCCTAATGAAAGCAGCAATGGGTTAATACAGTAGCAAGAAAATTCTGCCCCACCCTGGACACTGCCTGAGAGCAGCTAGTCACACATGGATGAAGTCCTCATCGCTTGCAATCCCCGGAAATGAAAAGGGTGCAACTAACTGTCCTGTCCTAACCTGGAAACACTGACACCCCCCCAAAAGAGGAGGAAGCATCTAACTTTAATGTGCCTTCAATACGGGGCAAGCCTCTTTCATCTGCAAACATCTTAATGGTGATAAAGGGGGAAAAAACTGATTTGCAAAGGAAAGGAGAAAGTTGACCATTAAAAAACAACCTCCAGAGGAGAAAACAACTTGGTGTGGAGCAGTTGTTGCCGTTGAATAACCTGGGGGAACACCCCAAAGCTGAGATTTTTAATTTACAATTGGTAATTACATGGGAAAAGCCAAAACATGGCAGCTGAACAGTAATTGATGAGAAAAAGGTAGAAATTGGAGGAATTCTGGATTAAGTTTTAACAATTTGAGAGGAAAGCAGAAAACCATGAGGGATTTTTGATCAATCCTCAATGAAGAGGTGCAAACTAAGTGACTTTCATATCATTTGCTAAAGAGAATGACCAACATTTGCAACACTTTTCTATCACTATTCAAGAATCTGAGAAAATGGCTAAATCTGAAGCAAGATTGTTTCGATATTTTATAATTAGACAGACGGAGAAAAGTTTCATATTCCCTCAGTAACAGGAAACTAGAGACAAAGTGGGGCAAAAGTTTAAGATATTTGATATTCATCTTTGAAAAACTGGGGGAGAAAATGGGTCAAAACGAAAATATTTTATCACATGAGAGAAGAACTCCAAGATCTGAAGACATTTTATGTTATTATTACTAAATGGGGGGGGGAGTTTGAAAGGATTTTATATAAAGGCTCTATATGTGATTGCCCTACCACCATTCATGAGGATAGTACAAACCCTCTGGGAATGATTTAAGAAGGAAAATATCCCAGGGGTCTCCCAAACAGCACCCACTAGCCCCTGAAGCCATTTGAGAAATGAGCCAGGGCAACACTTTACCTCCTAAAAAAGGACAATTTGCAGGAAGATAAACGGGTGTGGGTACTATTGCAAATCTCAGGTGATTTTAAATGAACATTTGCAAATGAGAGGGAAAATTGGGGGGAGGGAGGGTGCGAAGCTAGCGAAAAAGACAATAACGGGAGAGAAAAGGGGGGAAATCTACATGGATTTGATATCCATATGTTACAGTTAGGGGAGAATTTTATCAATAATCAAGAGAAAGGGCAAAAACCAGAGAGAAAGCCTTTTCGCCCCCTCATCCCAAATCGGATCACTTCTCTTCTGCAATTTGCTGCCCATACACAGATAATTCAATCCACCCCATTGCACAGTGTCTTTCCCCTCTCTCCATCTCAGCATTATTTTTTACCCTTTCCCTTCCTGACGCCACCTCCAGACTCAAGTGCTGGTACTAGGGGTACGGCCGCACCCCCGGGTGGAAAGCCTTTTCATCATACACGGGGTTTAGAGTTTGGTTCAACTGCAGTCAGTGTAAACACTATAAAAATTCTTCCAGCAGCCTTGCCTCAGTTTCTTTCCCCAGCTGGATCCCGCCTGGTTTTGCCCCTAGGGCCATCGCTATCCAGAGCTGAAGGTAAGCACAAGAAAGGGACGGTGGCTTGGCAGCTGTTAAGGCACCTATAAATCCAAATAAATTAATAACCCGAGCCAGATTCCTGGGGCTTCCTGCCAGTTCCCAACTTTTCCCTATTCCCAGGGGGGCTCTCTCAATCACCTGGAGTCTCTGGCTCAGGGGTTGATGTCAGCAGAGCCCAAGGCTGGCCTGGGGGGCTGGTTTCACCTGGAGAAAGTGCCCCCCAGCTGGCTGGGCACAGAAGGAGCATTAAGGAAGGTCCCTCCCCTGCACAGATCCCAATGGGGAGGCAGTAGCTGGGTTCCCAGGCAGCACCTTCTTGCATTTTGCAGCACCAGGATTTCTCTGTGCTTTGTTCTTCCTGCCTCCAGCTCTCTCCTGCTCCAGCCCCTTCCTGTGTCTCTCAGTATTAACCCCGGGCTGCAGCAGTTTTCACAGAGATTTTCTCAGATGAGAATGAACCAGCCCCCTCTCTCTGCTCCCCATGGGCCTGCAAGTCCTTGCGTGACCAGATGTCTTGATTTTATAGGGACAGTCCCAATATTTGTGGCTTTGTTTACATAGGCATCTGTTACCCTCCACTCTCCCAGCCCCATTTTTTCAGACTTGCTGTCTAGTCTCAGCGCTGGGACACACATTGCCTTTGAATCCTTACAAATGCTCTGATTTGCTGTTGCAGTGTGACCTGATCCCATGTCTTACACTCTCCTGCATTTATTTTCATCCAATTCTGTAAATACTCCCTCTTCAAAGCGTCTGACAAAGTGGGATATTCTCCCTTCAAGCCAGGGGCCACGCCAGGCACTCAGGGCACGTGCCCTCTGAGCCGGGCGCCAGCGACACCCCTGCTTGTCAATGGATCTTTCAGCTTGCAAGTTCAATCAAAGACAATACTCACGTTCAACGTTCATCAATCCACAGTTATGAGTAATCACAGCATTTTCATTGACTGTTTCATGATTAGGAGTAGCAGCACGATGCGCATTGCAAGGCTGTCTCATTCGTTAAGCATTTTGAGCATGATGCTCAGCGCCTTGCTCTTGGGTTTCTTGATCTGGTCGGTTTTGGCGATGATTTCTCATTTGTTCTGCACGTCAGCCTCAACGTGCAACAGCTTGTTCCACTGATTCTTGTTCTTGGTGACGGTGATTTGCTCGATAACTTCTCATGTATGCAGCATGTGTTGCACGACGCACGGTAGCTTGATCTCCCACTTCCGCATTACACTGATGCTTTGTTGCATTTTTGGAGCTTGTTAACGGCAATTAGTTTTCTGCATGTTATCTTACGTATGCTATACTCATTATACTTATGAATTGACTAGTTCTACGAGTCAATTCAGTTTCTTTGTTACCAGGGCAACATAAATAACTTAATATTTGTTACGGCTGTTGTTTCAAAATAAAACTCTTGTCTGAACACAAAACATCAGTAAGGGTCATGTCACTGTGGGCTGCAGGAAACAGCTTTAAGGGCCTCATGCGGCCCACGGGCCGTGTGTTTGAGACCCCCGTGTTAGCCTACGGGTCACACCACTCATGTGGCTTAGTACGATAACCCCAGGGCCACACCACTAAAACCTTTTCATATTGCAAACATTGATAGTGCTAGTGTCATTGCGGGCTGCAAGAAATAACTTTAGGGGGCCACGAATTTGAGACGCCTGCAATATTGGCACTGGCCCCATAGAATAGGGACATCTGGTCGAGCTCGAAACTCGGGCGCACGTTTCTGTTGCAACTTTGTGCATCTTACCATGGTGCCACCGTGCAGTCCCCGTCCCTCAGTGTCATTTAATCCAAGGATGCTGGCATGGGCCACGCTCACCCCCAGGGATTTGGCTTTGGGGGGGCCAAGAATAGGGTTGGCTGGCTGGGACTGAGGCTGCTGCAGGCAGGTCACTGATGATTTGCAAATGTTTCTCTCTCTGGGGGAGCCTTTTATTTCAGGTTACATTCCTCTCACTGCCACTTGCTTGCTTGCTTGCAGGGGGAGAAATATTCCCACCAGATTGCATCGCCCTTTTCCCAGCCAGCCGCCCCTCCGGGTGTCACAAACCCCCTGCGGGGCCCGGGGGCCGGGCCAGGCCCGGGTCGGAGCCGCCCCTTCCTGCCCCCCAAACCCCCCCCAGCCTTTGTCTGCCTGCAGCCGAGCCATGGCCGGGGCCGGGAGCCGGGGGGCCGGCGCGGTGCGTCCCGGGTGGGCGGCGGGGACACGCGTGGGGCGGCCACGAGCCTGCCCCGGGGGCTGCGGGTGGGGGTGTTTGGAGCTGGTTGGGGGGCTGGAGCTGGTTGGGGGGCAGAGCTGAGGTTTGGGGTGTTTGGAGCTGGGATTGAGGGGACGGCTGAGTTTGGGGGCATTGAAGCTGGTTGGGGGCAGAGCTGGGTTTGTGGGTGTTTGGAGCTGGTTGGGGGGCAGAGCTGGGGTTTGGGGGGCAGAGCTGGGGTGGGGGGTGTCCGGAGCTGGTTAGGGGGCTGGAGCTGGTTGGGGGCAGAGCTGGGGTTTGGGGTGTTTGGAGCTGGGATTGAGGGGATGGCTGGGTTTGGGGGGATTGAAGCTAGTTGGGGGCAGAGCTGGGGTTGGGGGTGTCTGGAGCTGGTTAGGGGGCTGGAGCTGGGGCAGAGCTGGGGTTTGGGGTGTTCGGAGCGGGGATTGAGGGGACAGCTGGGTTTGGGGGGATTGAAGCTAGTTGGGGGCAGAGCTGGGGTTTGGGGTGTTTGGAGCTGGAATTGAGGAAGGGACAGCTGGGTTTGGGAGGGGTTGAAGCTGGTTGGGGGGCAGCGCTGGGGTTGGGGGCTTGGAGCTGGTTGGGGGGCAGAGCTGAGGTTTGGGGTGTTTGGAGCTGGGATTGAGGGGACGGCTGGGTTTGGGGGCATTGAAGCTGGTTGGGGGCAGAGCTGGGTTTGTGGGTGTTTGGAGCTGGTTGGGGGGGCAGAGCTGAGGTTTGGGGGTGTTGGAGCTGGGGTTTGGGGGCTTGGAGGTGGTGGAGGGCAAAGCTTGGGTTGTGGGTGTTTGGAGCTGGTTGGGGGGCAGGGCTGGGGTGTTTGGTGGGGGGTTGGTTCACATCTGGCACCTTGGGAGCGGTGTGGCAGAGTGGAGGAGGTTGGGGCAATACGTGGGTGTGGTGGGCAGAGGGGATGTTGGAAGCTGGGGGTGGGTTTTGTCACCCCCTGACATGTCTCCTTTTTTGGGGGTCCTCTGTTGTCTCTGCAAACACCTGGTCTCTGTGTCACCCTTTTGCTGCCCCCCCCCCCCAAGGGTGCTGAGTTTGAACAAGAGCTGGGATATTCTGCTCAGGCACCTGCAGGGCAGGATGGGCCCTGAAATTTGGCAGCAGAAAGGCTGTTTCTAGCAGTTGTAACCTCCCTCCCTTGCTTCTTTCAGGCACCACCACCAGGGCATCTGGTCTTTCTCCAAAAACAGAGAGAAGCCGCCCAAGTGGAGGAGCAGCGGCAAAGCCAGGAGCTGCTGGTAGGTGCCCAGAGCCCCCTGCCCCTCAGCTTGGCCTGGGAGGGGTCTGAGCCCGGAGTGACATGGTGAGGGCAGGGCCCGTCCTGCCAGCCCCAGGACCCCGTCCCCGCTGGGGAGCGCAGGGTCGGACACATGGGGGTGAAACGTTGTTCTTAGTGGGCAAGAGGCAGCAGGGCAGAAAGGAGCCGTGTACACATTCCCGTAAGGGCTATTTGGATGTTACAGTGACTGGGTTCTTTCTAGATGTGGGGAGGAAGGAGGGGAAATGTGGGGTGGAGAGATGGAGGGTTTGTAGTGGGGCAGTTTGATAAGATGCTGGGGAAGGGACCCTCCTGTTAGGGATGTGCAGCCCCCCCCCAGCCCTGGTCCTCTTAGTGGAACTTCCCATCATCCCTTGCAGGAGATGCTCTGTTCTGGTCACTAATTCCCTTCTCTGCTGGGGGGCAAGTTTGTGATTCTCCCCCGTCACGGATCTGCCCTCTCCCTGCGATTGCAGATACAGACAGAGGCCGAGAGAGAAAAAATCACCTCCGTGTGGAAGGAGCTGCGGGGGTTTCTGGAGGAGCAGGAGCAGCTGCTGCTGTCGCGGCTGGAGGAGCTGGAGAGAGACATTGTCCAGAGAAGGGACGAGGGCCTCTCCAGACTGTCCCAAGAGATTTCCTTGCTCAGGGAGAGGAGAGGAGAGAAGGGGCAGGAGCCGCAGAGCCGATCCCTGCAGGTCAGACTGTCACAGAAATAACACCCTGCACCTTTTCTATAGGAGCTTCTGTGCCCCAGACCTCACAACACTTTACAGAGCAGGGTCAGGGCTCTGATCCGCATGGGACAAAGGGGAAAGTGAGGTCTGGGGAGAGGAGGGGAAGGGCCCAAGGGACTCTGTGGCAGAGCCAGGGATGGCTCCTGGGCGTCCTGGATGCTGCAACGCCAGGGCCTTCCCTTCTTCCTGTAATGTTTGTCTGCTTTGGTACTTTGAGAGGGAAATCCAGCCTCCCATCCTGCAGCAATCCCCGAGCCCCAAATCACCCCAGGTTAATGGATTTAGTAGACTAGGGCTGGGGCACCTGTTCCCTGTAAGGTGCTGGGGGAGAGATTTCCCCAGGGATGACCTCCTGGCAAAATTTCTGGGGCTGCTGAGAGCAAACGTCCTTGCAGGGTGGATGGCAGCTGCTCTCTGAACAAGAGCCTGAGTGTCTGAAATTCCCCAAATACCCGAGACTCCCACGGTGATTCCCTTGCAGAGCAGGAGGCCTCCGCAGCCTGGGACATCTCCCCTGACTGGCTTCTTCTTTCTACTCCTCTCCAGGGTGCCGGAAGCACTAGGGGAAGGTAAGTCTCTGGCTCCATTTCACTCCACCTCATGCTGAGTTACACCTGAAAATGTGACTAAATACTGCATTGCCCCCCAGCCTTGGAGTGTGATACACGGGCCTGTGATCACGTCTCCCCTAGCAGCTGCTCCAGCAAGGGGAAAAGCCATTTACTTTCTGACAGCTAATGCAAGACTGTCAGACATACAGTTCGTGGGTCAGTCCTGGCCTGTCTGGCATATTTGATGTGACCCCATCACATTTTCAGCATGCACAGAATCTCAGCTTTCGGTTCAGTTTCTTAAAGTGAGTTTTCTAGCCCTCTGGATTACAAAGAAACCTTCCCAAATACCAACGGGCTCAGTGTTGCCTTCTTGAGGCTGCTGGCCACCTAAAACCACAGCTCACACAGATGTGAATCACCCTGGTCTCCGTTAGTCTCCTCGGACGTCAGCTGAAGTGACAATGCCTTAATGTCGTCATTAAATATACCGTGGTTGATCACTTTATCAGGTCAGAGAGTGAGGATGAAGCGTTTGAGGAGTGGGAATAGGGGGTGCTGTGGCAAGGGAAGGGCAGAGGAGAGATGTGAAGACAGTGAAAAGAGAGAAATGGGGAAAGGAAGGTAGAAAGGGAAAGGAAACAATGGATAGAAATAGGAGGAGTCTAATTGTGTATGGGAGTGAGCTATTTTCCCTCTTGATTTCTATTGACTGGGGCAATAAAAGAATAACAGTAAATAATGGTTGGTGTGGAGCGATCAGGCCTATTTTTCACCTCTTTTCCTTTCCTTAGCAGGGAGGATGGGACATTGGAGAAGCGAGAGCTGGGGTTTGGGGAGTTGGAGAAGAGGCTCAACGATTTCACTCTGAAAAGTGCTGTCCTGCAGCAGGTGCTGCTGGGATTCAAAGGTGATTGGAGTCTGGGGGCAGCGTCTCCCTTCGTTAGAGGGACCCTAACCCAGGGGAGGGGTCGGGGACTCTAGTGATGTCGCCGTCCATGTGCTTCGTCCCACAGTCTCTCAGCGAGTTGCCCTTCCCTGTGGAGCAGGCCTGTGAGGTTGGGGCTGTCTGCAGTGACTGTGCCAACTTGTCATTAAAAGCCATGACATTCATCCCCAATAATAGGAAAAGCCCCAGGAATGCGAGGGCCTGAATTCTCACCTCTTCTGTTCTCTCCTTAGAGACGGTGCGCCTGGAGCTGGCGAGCGACACAGGTACATGTCTGTCTGACGGGCTGTGAGGAGGTTATTTCAGACCATTTTAGCACCAGGGCATCAAGGCCACCGGCTCCGAGGGGTGCCTGGAAGCTGTGAAATGGCGTGAACCAGAGTGGGTCCCGTGACTGCTTCACTCCCGCTGTGATGTCTGAGCAGGGGGTTGGGACGACCTCCTGATCTTCTACGAATCTCAGCTCTTAGATGTTGCAGGGGAAGGAGAAGGCAGCTTGCCATCACCCAAAGGTCACTTTCAGTCTGACCTGGGGGGGGAATTCCTTCCCAGCCCTACCTCATGTGATTGGTTGGATCCTGACCGTGTGTGTAAGAACCAGCCGGCCCCTGACTCACCCTGTCCAGTGTCCCTTCTCCAGCCATGGCCATCCTTGATGCTTCAGAGGAAAGAGATTAAAAAAACTAAAATCCCAGAATACATGGAGGTGGGGGAGACATCTCTTCCTGACTCCTGCCGTTGGCCAGCTGAACCCCCTTGTACAATTTCACTCATCAATTTGTCCTGCTGGCTCTCAAAATTAATTGGTTTGCCACCATAGCTCATATTGGGAAACTGTTCCAGACCCTCAACCTGCCAGTGGTTAGAAACCTTCTAGTCTTCAGCCTCAATATCTTTGTGTCTGGTGTATAGCCCTGTTTGGTTTTGTGCCTTTGTTGTCCTTTAGCATCAATAGTTTTTCACCCTGTCACGGGGTAAGCCCT
This sequence comes from Podocnemis expansa, assembly GCA_007922195.1. Taxonomy (NCBI): domain Eukaryota; kingdom Metazoa; phylum Chordata; order Testudines; family Podocnemididae; genus Podocnemis; species Podocnemis expansa. Next base: position 1,450,090 of record ML682121.1, on the reverse strand, counting down.
CCCTTGCACTCCCTCATGGGGAAACTGCCAAAGAGGACTCGGGGGGGGGGGGGCACCCCATGATCTTCTGAACAGTCAATTGGTGTGCCAACTCGGCCCGGCAGGCAGGACGAATTCAGTCGGGTAGCCAGAGTCCATGCACAATGAGCCTGTACGCAGCCCTTGGGCCAGGGCAGCACAGCCTAATGGTCACAGTCCATGTACAGTGAGTCCTCAAGGAGGCCCAGGACCTATGTAGGGGGGGCTCAGGCCCTCCCACTACACTGATCCCCAGCCCAGGGCACTAGGGGTGCTGGGGGTACATCACCCACTCAGCAGGGACCCATACCAAAACACACTGACTTGTTCACCTCCACTCCCCAGCTCTACCCTTCAGGTCCCCTGGGCTGCTTCCTACCTGGGGTGTGCTGAAAGTCCAGTCTGGTGCTAAATTGCAACATCCCTCTTTCCTGGGACAGCAAGAGTTAGCCTTCTCCTGGGTCCGGGGTGTCCGGCACAAAGCTCCCTCTGGGATAATGGCTGCCTAGGATCCACCCTGGTCCTCAGGTCTTTGCTGGAACAGGGCTGGTGAAGCTGTGGAGCAGGAGCCTCCTGCAGATGTCCTTCTCCTTCGCTGGCCAGCCCAGACTGAGCTGATCTGCAGCCTTTTATACCTGAGCAGGAGCCTGAGCATGCCCAGCAGGGCCCTAGGGGTGGGGCTTCCTCCCTCTTTAGTGTACGAAGGGCTGCTCTAGTGCGGGGTGTATCTACCCCGTCCCACACCCTTCCTGTAATTTACCCCCGTGTGTTTATAGACGGCAGTCAGATCGTAGACTAAAAAAGCCAAGCTCTTGCAATCTTCTCTCCTAAGATAGGCCCTCCATTTCCCTTCTCATTCTAGTAGTTTTTCTCTGCACCTCGTCCAGTTTACAATAATCTTTGCTGTACAGAGGTGACCTGACTTGGACAGGATATTCCAGATGAGGTCTTCCCAGTGCCTTGTAGAAATGGCTCCGATTTGTCTGTCTCGGTAGTGAATATTCCTCCCAGCTACAGGCTAGGATGTCATTTGTCTTTTTGAACACTGGTGTTAGGTTGGTATATTCCCCCTGTGATTGACCCATATGCTCATATATCTTTCCTCCCCTGTCAGTTCTGACTGATAAGTCCCCAGTGTGTAGCAGAATTTTAGTCTTATTAAACTCTCAGAGCAAGACCTTGAACTTTGGATTTTGACTTTCATCCCATTTCTCTCACTCCAGTCTTCAAGCCCATCCAGATCTGTATTATAGAAGCTCAGGGTTGGGAGGGACCTCATGAGGTAATCTAGTCCAACCCCCTGCGCAAAGCAGGCTCAACCCTGACTAAAACATCCCCGTCAGGGCTTTGTCAAGTCAGGCCTTACAAACCCCTAAGGATGGAGAACCTCCACCTACCTAGGTAACCCATTCCTAATGTGTAATGTTCAGATCTTTCTCTATATTGATCAAACAAACAACCCAACCAGGAGTCCTAGGGCACTTACAGACTAACAAATTTATTTTTTGCAGGAGCTTTCATGGGAGAACATCCCACTTCGTGATTTTCTCCCACAAAAAGCCATGGAAAAGACTGTCCTGTCCCTGCTTCTGCTGAGTCGTTACACTGCTGGGTTAATTGTCCTCAGGGACCATGTTAGGATTTAGAAATACCTCCGTGGGTTTAGTGTGTGTGCGTGCGTGTGCGTGTGCGCACGTGCTGAATCTGTGCTGTGAGAAGCTGACCAGCCGGTTTCCTGGCAGGAGAGTCTGTCTGCCGGGAAGTGAGGATGCAAAATGAATTTAAGCTCTTCTGAGATCTCCCACCACTGCCCTTCTCTTCCTGATAGGTTGCAGGGTAACCTCCACCTTTGGATCCAGGTTGTCCCATCCTCTCAGGGGACGAGGGAGAACAATGGCTGCATTGGAGCCACTCCAGGTAGGTTTCGGAGGGAGTTTTTGGTAGCAGAAAATCCATCGGAGATGGGAGTTTGGTCAGGAAGTGGAAGGGAGTAGGAACCACCCAGGCAGGAGAAAGTGAGGGGGACAGGGTGTGATGAACTTGCTGCATTGCATTCAACCTGGGGAGGGGCCTAGAGTCCAGGTACAGATCTATGGAGCGAGTGTACGTGTCAAAATTTCTCTATTAATGGAACAGGGAACAACTGCCACAGTGGGGAAAACATAAGTTTTCTAGTGCTGGAGGATGAATCTGCTAACCAGAGGTTTCTTTGCAACGTGCATGGTGACAGCCAACGGAGGGACTTAATGGAGATCCCCCTCCGATCCAGCGTCTGGCAATGGGCAGGATTTTGGGTTTCCTACCAGGGGCCAGTGCCTGGAACTTGCTAGAGGCCCCATCTCTTGTATCAGCCTCTGGCTAATTGTTTGGTAGGGGCACAAGAGCTAGGGGGCTGCTCTGAGCGGGGTGGGTGTAGAAATCTGCTCACAGTAAGTTCCTTCTTTTAGATCCCTTCTCCCCCATGAATAGCGGGGTGGTGACTGCAGCAGCAAGTGCTGAGTGTTGGATTCTTGCTCTTTCAGGGGCCAGTGGCCTTTGAGGAGGTGGCGGTGTATTTCACCAGGGAGGAGTGGGCTCTGTTGGACCCCCATCAGAGAGCCCTCTGCAGAGACGTCATGCAGGAGAACTACGAAAACGTCACCTTGCTGGGTGAGGATTCTTGTCCTCTCCGTTAGAAGAAGGGAAATGCTGATAAATGCTGGGTATTCCCACCTATAGACAACACCACACATGATGGCGTGTTCTCTTAGTCCTTCCTCACCTCCTTTATAGAGGCCGAAATTTTAAGGCCAAGGAGGGGGCTGTTAGATCATCTACTCCGACCTCCTGTGCAGCACAGCCCATAGCATTTCAGCCTTTTACAACTTTGAGCTGAATCCGTTGTGTTTGACTAAATCATCTTCCAAAAAGGCATCTGGGTTGGACTCCAAAAGAGGACGAAGTTGCCCCTTCTCTTGGTGGTAGTTAATCTCTGCACCAGCCTTACACCATTGCCAGTTGGCTATTGTGAGCGCGGTGGTCTGGGCAGAGATAAAGGTTCACTGTAGAGGTGGTGTGTACTCTTCATTTCCTGGTCTTCAGGGGTTTAACTATAGCTACCATCCACATGCTGTGAAGGCACAAGGCAGAATGGGGCAACCTTTAGTTTAATGTCCTTTTACTTTTTTAAAATGGACTTTTTTTTTTGCCACTCTAAATTTGTATACACAAAAGATTTTGCTGGCATAGCCACAATGGTTAGGGAGGTTATTTTTTTCACACCTCTATTCTGGCAAAAATTTTAAACTCAGCCTAGGCCAGAAGATGCAGATGGATTTCAGAGCACTTCAAAATGTTGGTCTTAGCGAAGACATTTTGGTATCACAGCAAAACTTAAAAGAGGAGCTCCAACTGAAAGTGGTAGAAATATCTAATGTACAGTTTCTGCAAGCTATCAGTGGTAAGGTTCAAAGTTAAATGCATAGATCTAATTTAAGTTCCATATTCACAGCAAGTCAATATTCACAGGACGTCTTGAGCCAACCAGTTACTGTGATAGCACAGTGCTGGGAACATTCAGGCTGTGAACAGAGCCATCGTCCTGCTGCACATGGGCATTTCAGTCTCTTCGATTCACCAGTCTGGCTTGTGCTGATCTGAATTTTCCAACTCTATTAACTTTTCCATTACAGCATCCCCAAAGATGCTGTGGGTGAGATAAATATGAAGTGTCTGAGATTGATTGGAGGCCAATAGGGTTGCTTTGTAGGTGTTTACTTCTTAGTTGGTATGGGCAAGGGATGGTAGCATTTGTCAAGGTCAGAGAAAAGGATGCTATGGTCATTGGCACAGGAGATGATGGAGAAAGAACGTAGGTGGTGTGGCTGGCTAAGGAAAGCTAGATCTTGGGGACGTCATGCAGAAGTTAGGAGACGTCGCCATTGCCTGGGTGGGGGAACCTAGAGAGAGGCCACCTTGTTGGGCTGAGGGAGGTGCAAGAAGGTGGTGTGTCAGGTAGCTGAAAGAAAATGTTAGGAGAGGAAGGTGATTTTGTAAAGTCCACTTGGAGGAAAGAGAGGTGCTGCATCTCAAGTACTTCTTGATCAAATAACTCTGGACTCGGATCCTTCACCCTGTCCCACACATAGCCTTCAGTTTTAAGATCCTTTGAGTATGCTTGTGGATTTTGGAGGGCAGTGTAAAAAAGGTAGCGTGAGTGCTGGGGAGGGGGTGTCCCAGGAAATGAGGACGCTAGCAAGGGGAGGTGTTGTCAATCAAGCAGGGCATGCGTGCTGGTGTGAGTTTCCCTCTGGGTGCTGTCTCAGCTTCTGAAGCTAGCCTAATTGACAAACCTCATCAAGCATGTCCCATAAACTACACACTGCCTGCCCTTTTTGGCAACAGTTAAACTGAGATACATAAATTAACTTAAAATAACTTGCATAATACAGTTGGTATGACTAACTCCTGGCATGTCCACTGGGCTGAGTCGAAGGGACGGGACAGGGCTCCCTTCAACTCAGCGCTACCAGTTGCCATGGTGGTGTTCTCGGATCAAACTTCCTTACTGGCTGAGTGGGTCTGTGATCAAGCAGTTAATCAGGATGTTCGACCTGATGGTGGTGAATTTGCCTTCGTCAGCGAAGACCTGCCCTCCGATAAGTCATGAAGGCACTCAGCCAGATTTATTGCAAGCGAAGCATGGTGTTAGCAATCCATAGGTGCTAGAGGTACACCAGGACAGATGCATTGCTGTGTCACCACACAGTGGAAAGTGTGTCGCAGAGAGCTGGGGAGATGGCTGGATTTGGCCGGGGAGGTCGCTGGTGCATCCTGTAGGGTTGCAATACACTACCACGTGTGTCATGACCTGCAAAAGGTGGAGAACTAGCGCATTAGGACATGAACACTCATCACAATGAATCAGCTCAGTTAATGGCTGGATTTTCCGTTATCCCCTCGGCCAGACAAAAATGCTTGCGCTCAGATCCCCATCTTACATCCTGGCACAAACAGATTATGCAATCCCTCTTTGAGGCCATTGGTATTGGTTATTGGACCTTGCCTCCAAATCAAGCATCACATCTTCATCCAGCCTCCTGCCTCTTAGTCAAAGGTCGGGGTGCCTCTGTGCTGTCTTTCCCAATCGTGTTTATGCACAACCGCATTTTGGGGAGAGGTCATGCTGCCTTCTTGTGTTGTCCTGAATGTTTGGCTAGGACAGAGCCAGAGTGACTCCTAGCAATAGAGCCCTCCCTGACCACCCTTCCCCTTGCGTGTTTGGATAAATGTGGAGGCAGAACTGATTCCCCTTCTCTCCCTCCCATTGGGAAGAGTTTGGAGGAATTCAGTTCCTGGCATGCTTTTTGCCTCCATCTCCCTCCAGCTTCTTTTGGTTTACTGACCCCTTTTCGGTATCTTTTTCTGAGCCCTAGTCTACCCTGCAGAGTTAAGTTGACATGTCACATGAGACAGCACCTGCTCACGTTAGGTGTCTACACTCCAATGCATTGCTCACTGATAATTTACCCACAACACCCTTATCACCAAGAAAGCTAACAACATATTGGGCTGTGTTAGCAAGAGCAATGCCAGCAAATTGAGGAGTGTGATTATTCCCCTCCACTGGACATTTGTGAGGCCACATCTGGATACCGTGTCCAGCTTTGGGGCCCCCGCTACAGAAGGGATGGGGGCAAATTAGAGAGAGGCCAGCGGAGGGCAACAAAAATGAGTAGGGGGCTGGAGCACACAACTTATGGGGAGAGGCTGTGGGAACTGGGCTTATTTAGTCTGCAGAGGAGAAAAGTGAGAGGGGATTTGATAGCAATCTTTAAGGGGTTCAAAAGAAGATGGACCTAGAGTGGCAGATGACAGAACAAGGAGCAGTGGTCTAAAGTTGCAGCAGTGAAGGTCCAAGCTGGATATTAGGGAAAAAGTTCTCTCTACGTGGATCTTGAAGCACAGGAACGGGGTCCTGAGGGAGGTGGGGGAATCTCCATCCTTGGACATTTTTGGCTTGACAAAACCCTGGCTAGAATGGTTTAGCTGGGGTTTAGGCCTGCTTTGAGCAGGGGTTGGTCTAGATGACCTGAGGACCCTGCCAACTTTCATCTCCTGGGATTCTGTGGTAAACCAACTTAAGTCTGGCATGCCACAAGAGAGACAGTCTTTAAGTCAGGGGTTGCCGAAATTGCTACTCAGCCGGGCACCCAGTGTCAAAGCAAGGCGCAAAGCTTGGACACCCTTCGCCACTGAACTTCTGTTTCTGAAATGCTACTGAGTCCCTAAAAGCAATGGTGATGGTGGGTTGTTTTTTTTTTTTCATGTAACCACAGCATGCTGCTGACTGCATTTTCCCTAGGTTCCCTAACTGCATGGTGAAAATGCAGCAGAGGAGCATCTGCTATTAACTAAAAATTAAAACAGATGTCTCCTAAATTTAAAAAAAACAAAAAACAAAATAAAACAACACCGCTGGCTGCTAGGTACCTGCCTGCAACTTTTATTCACCTTGGTGACCTGGTGCCAGAGTTCTGTCGAGCCCTGCCTTAAGTCAATGTAATTAAGTTGGCAGCGTCTCCATTGTTTTACATTGACAATTGCTGCCGTTCAGAAGCTATCCCACACTGACTGTTCAATCAGTGCGGGCACTCCGGTTGAGGATACGCACCATGGACGCAAGCAGTGTAATGTGGACATGCAAAAGTGGTTTAATTACTTTGGTGGCTGAAGGTTCCCAGCAATTCAAGTTGACTTAATTGTGTAGTGGAGGCTTGCTCTAATGTCTGTCTATTCCAGCAGGTGCTGAGATGATGAATGAGAAAGAGACTCCTCAACAGGCTGATGCTGAACAAGTGGATCCACACAAGGTTTTGTGGCAAAGATCCAAAGCAAATATCTCCAGGAGACATGATCAGGGAAAAGCTTGTGAGAGTCAGCATAGGCCAGAGAGAGAGCAGGAAAGCCAGCCAGGGGAGAAAATGAGTAAATCCACTAATTGTCAGGAAACTCACCACACCCTCAAGGAAACCACAGCCCCACAGAGAATCGCCATGGAAGAGAGACCCTATAAATGCTCTGTATGTGGGAAAACTTTCAGTTTGAGTTCAAACCTTATTAAACACCAGAGAATCCACACAGGCGAGCGGCCCTATGAATGCAGAGAATGTGGGAAAAACTTCAGTCACAGCTCACACTTAACTAGACATCAGAGAATGCACACAGGAGAGAGACCCTACGAGTGCTGTGAGTGCGGGAAAACCTTCCGGTACCGCTCGGACCTTATCACGCACCAGAGAATCCACACGGGGGAGAGACCCTATGAATGTTGTGAGTGTGGGAAAAACTTCAGTCAGAGCTCCAACCTCATTAAACATCAGAGGATCCACACGGGAGAGAGACCTTATGAGTGCTGTGAGTGCAGGAAAACCTTCACACGGAGATCAAACCTTAATGCACATCAGAGAATCCACAAAGAAGCAAGACCCTATGAATGCTTTGTGTGGGAAAACCTTCGCCTGGAACTCACACCTTATTACACGTGAGAGAGTCTGCAATAGAGAGAGAAACAAAAACACAAAAACTTTTTCAAGATCTGACAAAAGGTTTTTTTGCACAAACACCGTTATTAATTCCCCCCATACAATCTTTAAGGATACGTGCAGAATTTTTGGTTGCCAGTTTCTGTGTTTTGCTGCTTGCCCTTCCTTAGGTGAACCCAGGATTGTCTTTAACAATTCCTGTGACCCATGAGTCATGGACAGTTTGTCCTTCCTGCCGGGAATGTCCATCAGACAAAGTAGGGGAGATGGTGCTGACCTCAATTAGCAACATTGTCATACAATCTATATGGGCCTGATCTCCACTACAACAGTGGGTATAGTCAGTTGGCTTATTTCCCCATGAGCTGACCTAACTTTTGTCCCTTAGCATAGCCAAAAAATGCTTGGAGCATCACATTGTTATATGTAAATCAATTGTCAGAGTTGCCAAATTCCTCTTGGGGAATAAGTTTATCTCGTTCCTTGTTCTCACGTTGCCCTGGAAGTGCCAAAGAGCAGTTCTTTTATTTTGTGCTATTTTCCTCATTTAAAATGTATTTATATGTAATAAAAAGTGTCTTTTCAGCCACTACAACGAGAGTCCTGTGGCACCTTCTAGAATAACAGATTTCTTCAGGCATAAGCTTTTGTGGGCTCCAACCCACTTCATGAGATGCATTTGACGAAGTGGGTTGGAGCTCATGCCCAAAGAAATCTGTTATTCTATAAGGTGTGGCCAAACTGAGTCTCAGGAGCCACATGCGGCTCTTGAATGAAAAATTGTGGCTCCCAGAAGAACGTCAGTAACTCAATTCAGGAAAGCAGCCCCAGCCTAGGAGATAAGGAGAAGGTTGGGACAGTGGAAAAAGCGCAGCATGGTCGAGGACGGTGGGGAGAAGTGCGGCATGGTCGGGATTTTAAATAACTGGCCACTAGCTGCTGCTCAATGTAGAAGGCTAACTTTTTACTGTATAGGCCTAATTTTCATGGTAACCTTAAGTAATTATTAGAATCTGACATCAGTAGGACCAATATTTGTCCTCTCTTTATGATAAAACTGAAGCATGCAATGAATTTTAGAGTTTGTAATTTTGGAGTAGGTAAAAGTATGTGGCCATATGCCTCAGTGTGGCTCTCAGAGGTTTAATAATCAACTTGTGTGGTTCTTGAGTGCCATAAGTTTGGCCACCCCTGGTCTATAAGGTGCCACAGGACTCTGGTTGTTTTTGCTCTACGCAGACTAACTCAACCAGTCCACTAGACGTTTGAGCCACTGCGTCAGGTTGAATAAGATGGGGTGAGTCAGAAAGATTCCCTTCTTCCCTGTCACCCTGGAAATGTTACCTTCTGTCTTAAGCAGGTGGAGGTTATCTTCTTCATGTTCTACTCCTCTGCGTCCTGTAGAGTCACGTGATGCAGCGTCCTCAATTTTCTCAACTTCAGAATGGTGCCTTGATCCTAAATCAGACTCGTTAGTTCTGGAGAGGAAAGTGTCACAGACTTAGAAGGGGAATTCAAATAGATCCCAAACCCAATGTGATCGTGCTGGGTTTAAATCCCAATTTCTATCTACTGGCAAAACTACTGCTAGGCTTTTTCCTGCAGAACTGGGATCATTTGCAGATGGGAAGGTTGCCTGTTTATCTTCCCCGTTTTGATAAAACTTTTGTGAGTAACACAGCTCAATGATAATGACATGTTGCTGAGTGAAGAAGGTTGCAGCAGCTTAGAGGATTTGAGGGGAGAATCTGTGTTTATTGTTCTGAGTCATCAGATAGGACCCGCTCCAAAATTTCACTTTACATGACAGACAGTGTCTCATTACTTCTTTGTGATGCGGTTCCTTAGTGGATATTAATTTTGTTTGATAGAAAGTAGCTCAGAATTATTGGGAATTTTGAGACAAATTAGCATTTGCTAAACAGTCATTTCTTCATATGTTTTTGCTTTCCATCATGACAAAGTGGAAGTTCAAGACTGGTCAATAGAAGAGAATATTCCAAACTCTTTGGCATGCTATGAAAGAAGTACTAATGCTTTTAAATCTCCATTCTGAAATGGTGACCACCACACCCCAAACTGTTCGACTAGCTGAAGGAACGGCCTGTGATTAGCGTCAGTCTGTTCTTTAGATCAGTATCTCATCAAACGATCCAAAGGGAGAATTTCATAACATATAACTTGCAAGTAGGCCAAATGCCCATGTATTTTGTTCCCAAAGCACATGAGATGCAGGCCCTGTGGAGATTGCTCCTGGAGACATCCAGCTAATCTTGTGGTTTGGGAAATACTATGTCTAATGATGCAGATATGAAGAAACAGATGTGGTATCTTTGTTGATCTCACCCCTTAACCATGCTGACAATGTGTACACAATGAATTGGGTGTGGAATGTGAGACAGCTGCAGGGGGGGGGGGGAAATCTATTTTCAAATAGAAATCCCCTCTCTACTGTTTTGCATGAGTCCTGATCCAGTTTTAAAGCAAACAAGGAGTCCTGGGGAACTTTTAAAGACTAAAGTTTATTTTTTGTGGGATCTTTTTGGCACTCGTGCCTCTGCACCACTTTTGTCCATGCCCATCAAATGCTGAGTAGCCCTGCAGCCATGGCAGTGAAATTTGCGCTGCTGCAGTGGGGAAGACTCATTTCCAAGCGGGTGGGCCATGGCCTATCTGGGCCCACCCATTGCTATGCTCCTGAATGATTTGAGTTCAATTTACTAGCATTTACTCTTTGACTCTGTGATTTGAGTTAACTGTCTGGTTTAAGCCCTTGTTGGTAATATAAAAACAGTTTTAGCCATAGTGCTAAAGCATTCTTGATTTTATTTTACTTCAAGTGCCCCACATATTCCTCCACAAGTGTTCACTTTGGCTGAGTTTGTTCAGAGGGCTACTAATCCTGGCACATCGGGTGCCAGCTAATGCTCATCTGGTCACTAACAGATATAGCTGGATTTGGTCCTATGGGATAATAGTGATAAAATAGGTATTAGAATGATAAAGAAATGTTCAGTGTTTAGACTCTTGGATGTTCATGAATTCTGTATGCATTGTTTTATTTGCTGTGTCCATGCCCTGCATCGTAATGGGACATTGAAGTGTTTGTCATGGGATCTGCTGTGACTGTACAAATCACCACAGCAGATGGATGTTAATTTGTGCAAATAACAGCTTTTCTACGGTGGTTGTTCCTGACTGGCTATAGTTGGATCATACACCTGAAAACATGCTACATCTGGACTCAGCGACAATCCACAAAAGGTGTCAAGACTTACTGTTGTTCTGTTCTCAGGCCCACGACGATGAGTCATTCATTTGGATGCCTCCTGTCAGTTGGGTTTTAAAGCTCATAATGCCAAACAAAAACCAACAAACAAAAGGAACAATGGGTATCAATGAGGTTTGGATTCTTGGGGTGCAAGGTCTCTCTAGACATAAGCAAGAGATCTCCAGTTACTTACCTTGGTATTAGTCCTAAATTTGAAGTGTGGCTTGCTGCTTATAGAAACCTGAGATTGTTTAACAGTCACATGTCTGTTTGCTTTAAACTTGTAAATAACTGATTTTCTAGTTAATAAATCTTTACATGGCTTACTGTAGGAATAGCTACAGGAGTTGTCTTTGCTGTAAGACCTATAATAATGTGGACTTGAGCAAAGTGATGGGTCCTTTGCAATCCCAAGTAACCTGAATTTCAGTAATCTGAAATTTTCTGTGTATGGGGCAATCCAGAGATGACAGAGGGGAGAAGCGGACATGCCCCACCAGATTTGCTGCTGTTAGTTCAGACCACATTTCAGTGTGGATGTGTGAGCCTCCAAAAATACCAGAAATGAAAGAAAAAAAAAACCAGTTTTGAAGCATGACCTAAGGCAGGGGGCTGCAACGTGTGGCCCCAGAGCTGCATTCGGCTCATTGATTGCTCCCTTGGGGTTGTGGCCCCCCTCCTACCATGAGGGGAGCCTGCAGGGGTGGCTACTCCTAGGTCCAAACTCCCTCCACCCACCAGGGACTCTGTGGCAGGCACCCTTCCCCAGCTCCCAGCTCTCTCCACCAAGAGGCAACACCCACTATAGTTCAAAACACTTGGGTTATTGAAGGAAAGCCTAAAAATGGCTCCTCTTATCTTTTGGGTTGCCAACCCCTGACCCCTGGCTGTGGTCTGCTCTCCTCAAAGAAAATGAGGTTTCAATATCTGTAAAAATAACTGGCAGTGGAAATTAGTAACAGAGGAATGGCATCATTCATCGCTCACCCTTCTTAAAAAATAAATACAGGCATCTTGACAGATGTCACGGCTTTCCTTTGCCTATAAGAGAAGTGGGGAACTCAGTGACCTTGACAGGTTTTATTTTTCCAATATAATTCAGTTTATCACATCATTATCTTACTCCTTAACCAATGACCGCATCTTTCATTTCATTTTCAATGGTAACAAGACTATCAAGGACTAAACAATCTTGTCATATAAGGCAGTTTCTTGGTAATCCTCATTTCCATCAGTGAAGACTGGAGTACAGTTCAGGTTAGGGATTAGAGCCAGGCCTGGATCAGAATCTCTAAATTAATAGAGATGATGTTTCTATTCAAACACAACTATCTCCCATTTGACACTGATTTCATTTAACACACAGCTATAGCACACACAGTTGGTGAGTTCAGCAAAAAACACCATTTCTTCCATATCTTCACAGTTAAGGACAGTGTTTCAGATTAGTATTATTTATCATCAGGCATAACCTCCTACAGGGCTGGGGTCAAATTCTTTGGGAGCCAAATAAATGGTGATTTTGCCAAGTTCTAAAATCACTTTCTGTGGAATTCTCTCCTTGGATCACTTGAGACCACACTGATTTCAACAACTTAACTGCTCTTTGATTGAATGCACTTACAGTTAGTTTGGCAGTCTGGGTCTGTTGTTCATGTCAGAGAGCAGATTCAGAAATACTAGCTTTCTTTGCTAACATGTCCAATCGAATCAGAAGATTACGGTTGGAAGGACCTCAGAAGGTCATCAAGTCCAACCCCTCCCCAAAGCTTGAACTATTCTCTCCCATTGACTAAACTGCACTTGAACCTCCTCCATGGCACCATGGAAGGATTGTGTGGGCAGGGGGAAAGAGTAAGAAATGATGATTTTAGCAAATGGGCCAGCTTCATTCTTTCAAACAAAACTAATACCCAGTTACATGACCAAGCAGCCTTCACCGAAAACCCAGATCCCAAAGAAGAAGATACTTTCATTTGCATATGAAGTGAAATCCCAGAGCAGGTTCCATCTGATGTCTCAATCAAATAGAGATGCTTCTGAAATGTATTAAAACCCACTTCACTCATTGATGTCTCATTTACAGAAGTTTTAACAACCTCATAATGGGAAAAATAACCAGCCAACTTTTCCCAGAAGTGGCTGTGCCACTAGATGGAAACTAGGATTTAAACTCTGAATGTTCACACTGTGATCTTGTCTATGCTTGCTGCCATTTTTAGTGATACTCAAAGGGAGATATGCAAGCAATGTAAAATAACCCCTAGATGAGGTTTTTATGCTGTTTATCTCCTTTACGGATTCTCCGATGATAGATAAGGCCAGAGCTTTGCGTGAAGCTTTTCCCACACTCGTAGCATTCATAGGGTCTCTGTCCTGTGTGGATTCTGTGATGTGTAATGAGGGTGGAGCTCTGAGAGAAGCTTTTCCCACACTCGCAGCATTCGTAGGGCCTGTCTCCTGTGTGGACCCTCTGATGAGAGATAAGGGAGGAGATGTCAGTGAAACTTTTCCCGCACTCACAGCACTCGTAGGGTCTCTCCCCCGTGTGGATTCTCCGATGTGTAGCAAGGTTGGAGCTCCGAGTGAAGCTCTTCCCGCACTCGGCACATGCATAGGGTCGCTCCCCAGTGTGGATTCTCTGATGGGAAATAAGGGCTGATCTCTGAGTGAAGCTCTTCCCACACTCGCAGCACTCATAGGGGCGTTCACCCGTGTGGATCCTCTGATGTGTAATAAGGGCGGAGCTGTGGTTGAAGTTTTTTCCACACTCGCAGCATTCATAGGGTCTCTCTCCTGTGTGGATCCGCTGATGGGTGGAAAGGTCTGAGCTCTGGGTGAAGCTTTTCCCGCACTCACAGCATTCGTATGGTCTCTCTCCCCGGTGGATTCTCTGATGCCTAATAAGGGCTGAGGTGTGATTGAAGCTTTTCCCGCACTCATGGCATTCATAGGGTCTCTCTTTTGTGTGGATTATCTCATGACGAATAAGAGCCGAGCGGTAACTGAAGTTTTTCCCACACTCAGTGCATGTATTTTTCATCTTTTTCTCCTGGGAGGTTATTTCCTTGTGAGTTTCCCGACAATGAATGAGCATACCCACTTTCTCCTCTGCATGGTTTCCTGGCTCTCTCTCTGGCTTGTGGTAACTTCCACAGGCTTTCCCCTGCTCATGGTGCCTGGACACATTCCCTTTGGATCCTCTCAATAATGCCACACATAGGCCCACATGCTCGGCTTCCATCAGCTGAAGATTCTGGTCCTCATTCTCACTCTCCATCCCATCGTCTGTTGGAACAGAAGAAAAACAGGGATAGAAAGCCTGAGAGCAAACCAAAATAAGTACTGGAGAGATAGAAAATCAAAATCACAGGCTAAATTCCCAAACTCTTCCCCAGAGGGGAGAGGAAAAAGCATGAATACTGTCTCCACATCCCATCCAAACACTGTGGAAAAGGAGGGAACTACTGCCAGGTGTTAGTCATGATCAGTAGGAAGCCATGAGTGCTCTCTCTTGTTTCCCTTAGGCACTTGCAAATTCTGTATTGATTTATTGTTTCCTCACCTGCACAGGGACCTTGGAGGATCTCTCTTTGCTCTGAACCCTGAAGATCTGGGCCCCACAGCTCTTCCCCACCTTCCAGCTGGAAGATCACATCCTGTTTGGAAACAGAAAATCCTGCCCAGGGGAAAGAAAAGGAGGGAGAGCAAATGAATTCATAGGCCAGTTGTCATAACAATCATGCTATTCATTTAACTCCAATCTTAAACCAAAAAAATTGCATGGCCAGCTCCCTGGATGCCCAAAAGGTAGGAAACACTGTGGATATGTCCACACGTACCTTTTAAATCGAAATAACAGTGGTTATTTTCACTTAAATATTAGGGCCACACAATGTTCTTTTGAATAGAAATGATGAGCTCCATCATTTTGATTCAAGAGACCTTGAATCAAAATAGGTTAAACCTGCTTTAAAGCGAAACGTCTGTTAAATTGAAATGGTTATTTTGAAATAATGCCATTCGGATGCGTTATTTCAAAATAACCGTTATTTTGATTTAACGCGATTTGCCCTTCTCCTTCCCAGGCTGATGTCCTTTCTCTATATATTGGGTGGGGGCATGGCCCTTCTAGGGGGCCATCTTGCCAGACATCCCATGGTGCCCCTCTCCTGAATCAAAATAGCAAGTTGTGTCTGGACTTGCTATTTTGATTTGGGTTTTTTTGGTGTGGACCTGTTAAATCAATTTAACGATTTTTATTTTGATTTTATTAAATCAAAATAACCATATACATGTGGACATAGCCTCTGCTTATAAGGGATTTAACCATTCACATCGCTGGAGGGAACACAAACGTAAAGACATCCATTATCAAAAAGAGGCTCCTAAAAATTGAGGAGGTAATTGTGTATCTCAAAAGTGAGGACTCCAGATGGAAAATGTTTCTGGAACTGCTTCTAACCGACGAGTGGTCCAGAGCCATTGAGGCTGTCCAAGTGGAGCAGATAAGAATAAACAGAAGTTGGAGTAAGGCATAGAAGAGGCCCAGATACAGATGGCAAAAGAGCTCATTCTTCAGAGCTAGGGAATGGAATGAGTCATATAATGGAGAAAGAATAAAAAGCCCTGTGCATGGAGAAAGCTTGCCAATTAGCTAGTATAATTCAGGAAACTGACTAATTCTTCTGCGAAAGGATAATGTGAAAAGAAAGAACCAGGCCATTTGACTTCAGGAGGGACAATTTCACCCATTTACACAGCTCTATATATTATACCCTGAAATGTAGGAACAGTATTTATACTCCAATAGCTTAACTACTTTATAATTGCTGAGAAATTTCTTCGTTTCTCATGTAATGACACTGTTCTCAGCTGTGACACTTTTGTATTCAGACTCACAGAAGAGGAGGGGTGGAAGGGACCTTGGAGATCATCTAGTCCAACCTCTGCTCAAAGCAGGACCAACCCCAACTCAGTCATCCCACCCAGAGCTTTGTCAGGCCCTTAAAAACCTCAATCCACTGTTGATTTCTGACCCACTCAAAAAACACTTCTTAATATCAGCAGGGAGCAGGAAAATGTTGGCTTGTTATTCAAGGTTTAAAAACACTAGGCCTTCCTATATTTAAAGGATGTTCTCCCAGAAGCTTGAATAATCTGAAAACAGTTTATATGAAAAACAAGTTGACTGTGGTCCTTTATGAGAAAAATACCACTATTAGTGCTTTATGATTTCCTTTCAACATGAAACAGCCAGCTCTAAGACCCTAAAACACATTCCCATGTTATATTAGGAGCACTACCCTGTATATCTATTCAGAATCAAGTGGTACTGTATACAAAATAGATTTCTTAAATACCCAAATAATTAAGCAACAACACGCTTCAGGTGAATGGAATAGCATGTAATAGTATACTTAAAGTTTGGTTATTCTGATCAATGCAATCTTGTCTATGGCTAAGTATTTTCTTTTCAACCAAAATCATTCACTGCATTTAATAATCCTCATAAAAAGTTAAGTCACAGGAAAAAAGACTATTAAAAATCTTATGTGTACCACTTGTGGTACAGTGCAAGCTTCTATGATCACATCTTATTCTGTTTGTTCTTCTCAAATTATTCCTTATTCTTTCCCCCTCTAACCTATTTCTTCAGTGGTCTTCAGAATTGACTTGAACATACATGCTAGAGTTCTGGACTCTCTAAAGCAGTCGAAGAATGAGCAGCATAGCTAAGGTGCCTCACAATTTTATACACCCAGATTAAACCAACACTGCAACCAATCAAGCCATCTACTACTTCTATCCTCAGTGGTCATGGAAGACAATGGACCACCACCATCTACGTAACCTTTTCCATATTGGAAAACTGTTCTCGGGTCCCATCTCACTCTTTCAAGACTGAACATGCTCAATTCATTGAACCTTTCCTCAGACATGTTCAAGATTGTTTGTACTTCTGGATGGATCTGAGCAGGTTATATTTTGTTGTGGCTGGCTGATAATCAGAGTGGGGAATCCAAAGCATTCATGGTGGCTGCTGGGGGATGTCTGATTTCAGCTAACCCATTGGTACGGGAATATCTACTCTCCTTTTTGCAGCCTGCCCTGATCTTGGCATTCTGAGGTGGCTACCCCAGGCCAGCAGAGTCACAGGGAGGTTTAGCTTGGAGATTAGGAAAAACTCATTCATGAGGAGACAGTGGAGTACTTCAATCAGTTGCTTAGGGAAGTGGTGGAATCTCCATCCCTAGAGGTTTTTAAGGCCTGGCTCGACCAAGCCCCGGCTGGGATGATTTAGTTGGAATTGGTCCTGTTTTGGGCAGGTGTTTGGGCTAGATAACCTCCTGGGCTCCCTTCCAACCTGAATCTTTCGCGGTTCTGAGAATGACTCCGAAACAGTCCTCAGGGGTAGAGAGGTGCTAACATTTTACAAGACTGAAGTGGCTTCTGCAGGGCAGGCTCAGGGTCTGAACACCGGCCAGGTGTGGTCCTAAACCCCAGTTTTGCCTTAGCAAAGAAAGGACATTTGACTTGGTGCTGGACATTCCCTGCGCTCTGTAACACGGAAGGGCAGAGCGCTACTGTGCATGTCATTGACCTGTTGGGGCGACGCTGGCCGACGTGAACCTTCTTTCTTCATCTCCCCATCTAGTAACTAAGGGGGCAGGAATCCTCACCCAGCGAGGTCACGTTCTCATAGTTCTCCCGCATGACGTCTCTGCAGAGGGCTCTCTGAGCAGGGTCCAGCAGAGCCCACTCCTCCTTGGTGAATGAGACAGCTACCTCCTCAAAGGTCACCAGCCCCTGAAAGAGCAAGAGTCCAACACTCAGCTCCTGCTGCCCCGGACACAACCTGCTATCCATGGGGAGTGGGGCTAATCCAGTGCAAGCTCTGACAGGACAGCTCACAGAGTGCTACCCTACCCAGATCAGTGCAGCCAAGGAGGCAGAGTGCAGGAAGGAAAAAATAGAGTCCCTTGTCCCTCCCAGCAGAAAGATGGGGCAGCACCTTCACATTCATCTCACATTTACTAGCCAGAGGCAAGAGACAGACTGAAGCACGGTCCAGGCACAGCCGCATGGTAGAAATCCCAACACCTATAGCCAGCAGCTTGATGAAGGGCCGTGTCATCTTCCCTATGCCCACCAGTGGGTGGCTGTCCCCTTCATATTAACCTCTGGCTAGGAGGTTGAGCACTGGAAGTCTGGCACATTTTCCCAGCCCAGAGGGTTGGTTGTTTTGCTCCCTATTTCACAAAAGATGGCATTTTTCTCACCCAGCACCACCCCAGGATTTGTTCCAAGAATCCAGGCCCAAATTAAACACGTCCCAGCAGGTTTGTCCCACTCTGCCCCCCTCCCTTTCTTCACTCCATGCATTTCCTGCTCCCCTCATCAGGCTTAACTCCCTGAAAGTTCCCATCTCTCCAGTATTTACTGCCCCTCTCTCGCCTGCCAAAACCCACCTGCAACCCCCCCTATGAATGCCTACCTGAACGGTCTCCACTGTGGCCATTCCCTTTCCCGTGGGAGGACGGGATGAGCTAGAGTCAAACAGATGTCACCCCACAGCCTGTTGGGGTGAGACAGGAATGGGGAGATTACAGAGCAGGCTTTAGATCATTTGATATCACAACTCCCCCCACCCCGCTGGGGGCTCCTTCCCTGCAAAGCAGACAGGAGCTGTGGCTTCTGCCGTGCTGGGAAAATGCGCAGTCACTGCTGCTACAGCCCAGACCTGCCCCTTCCCACCCAGCCCAAACTCCCTGTGCCATTTTTAAACCCCCCACGAACAGAGTCTAAAGCAAACCCTAGTCAAGGGCAGACCGATGAGCCCCTCTGGGGGAGCCCCAGGGCTTTTGTCCCCAGGGCAGCCGCAGGGGAACAGGGAGAGCCAGGAACTGATTTTTTCTTTTGGCTTCCCTGGGAAAAAGGTGAGGAACAGCTTATCTGTAGAGCCCAGCAAATACATAGATATCTGCATCCACGCATACAACACAGGTATCCGCAGACCATTTCTTGTGGATGCAGATTGGCTATGGATCCACATATTTTCATCTACACAGAGCTGGAGCTCTGCAAATGTGGTTGTGCACGGATATCCGCATCTGTGGATACAACATGGATATCCACGGACCATTTCTTGCGGATGCAGATGGGATACAGATCCACGTTTTTATGTGCAGAGCTAGAGCCCTGCAAATATGTGGTTGTGCATGGATATCTGCATCCGCGGATACAACATGGATATCCATGGACCATTTCTTGTGGATGCAGATGGGATACAGATCCACATATTTTCATCTACATAGAGCTAGAGCCCTGCAAATATGCCGTTGTCTGCGGATACCCGCTTTACACCCGCGTCCGCAGATACAACACGGATATCCGCAGACCATTTCTCACGGATGCCGATCGGATACGGTGCTAGGGGCCTGCAAATACCTGGATATCTGCATTAGATCCGCATCCGCGGATACAAGACGGATATCCGCGGACCACGTCGTGCGGATCGGATACGGATCTGCTTATTTGGCTCTCCCAGGGTCGCTGCACAAGGCTGGGGTAGAGATCTGGGGATCTGCCCCGTTTATTTCCCTTGGCGCCCCCTTCAGTCTCTTTCTCCTCCCTCCTCACCCCCATCTTTTTTGGGGGGGGTCCCCCCGGCTCAGGCCCAGCCCTGCAAGGGCCGGGAAGGGGGCGAGGCTGCAGGACCGGGGCAGAATCCGGATCGTCTCGCGACGCCTCCGTCTAAACGCCGGGAGCAGCCGGTGCAATGGGGGGCAGGGGTGGGGGGCGAGGCGGGACCCCCCCCCCATCACCTGGAGTCCGGCGGGTCCGGCTCGGCTCCCCCGGAGACCCCGGCCCCGGCTCTTTGTCCTCGGCCCCTCCTCTGCTCCTGCCCCTTCCTGTCTCCTGCTGCAAACAGCGGCCGGGGCGAGCCCAAATCTGCCCCGCTCCGCTCCGCATCGCAGCCCGGATCCGCGGTGCCCAGCAGCAGCAGCAGCAGCATCTCCACTTGGGGGTGTCCTGGCCCCTGCCCCCCAAATTCACTGCTGCGCCTGCTCCCCTTTTGGGTGCACACTGCTGGGATGGATGCTTCACTTCGCTCTTGGGAGGGTTACCAGATGCCAGGAGGACCCGGTCTCCTTTCCAGGGCAGGCATCTTAGAGAGGATTTCGTCTGGCTGTTTACTTATGGGGGTTAATGGATGCTGCAATGCCCCAGCACAGCCTGTTTTTAGGGGAAAGCAGTCCAGGGCCCCCTAAAAACAGAAGAATATTACATTAATGCTACATTTTCTCCGTGTATCCTCCAAGCAGGGCTGGCTCAAGGGGTTGTGGCGCCCTAAGCCAAATTTTGATTTAGCGCAACCCCCATCTCATTCATGGAAAACTGTTTTCACCTTCCAAAGTGCATAAGTCTCCATCATCTGCCTGCAGAGGGATTTAAAGTGCACTCTGCCTAAGCTGCAGGTTGACTAACAGGGCCTGAGGTGCTCGGAAAAAGCTGAAGAGGCAGGAGCCAGCCTGATCTTCGGGGGGCCTAGGCGCCCCCAAGAACTGTCAGCTGAAGCCATGTCTGTCTTGCCTGACAGTACAGCCAGCCCTGCCTCCAAAGTCCTCCTTTCTATGCTTTGGTATCTGGTCACCCTGGCAGAGCCGTAACTACAGCAGAGCCAACGGGGCAAACCCCGTGGAGGCGCGGAGCAGCTGGCCGCTCTATTAACGGGCAGCTTTCACAGTGCCGGTGCACCTGCATCCAAGCGCCGCTTACGGCAAAGGCTGCGTTCCCATCAGAACATGCCCTGGCCAACAAAAACTGGTGTTAGGGCCCGAGCCGTAATGCAGCATTTTGCCACCCAATCAGAACGTGCCCCTTCCCATTAGCTCGCTCCAAGCTGGCACCCCAAAAAGACACCCCTTTAGTAACATAGCCCCACTGAGCTGCTCCAGGCCACCCAGGCCTGTGCCGTCAGCCTTGCTGTAGTTAAGACCACTGTTCCCTCTAAGCTGTGCGCATGTGTGCACACACACAGGTCATGAAACCTGTGCACACAACTAGAAGTGCACACACAAAAAATTCAATAGTGCTAATAGTGGTGCTCACAAACAAGTGTTTTTGCACACAAAGAAATTGTTTGTGCACACAGTCTATGAGTAATTAGAGGGAACATTGGTTAAGACCCTGGTTACAGCTCTGCCTTGGGGGCGCACAGTGCCTCTTATCCACATGGGGAGGTGGGGACTTAGAATCAGAATATCACCGAACTGGAAGGGACCATCGAGTCTGATCCTCTGCGCTCATGGCAGGAGCGAGGACCATCTAGCTAGTGTTTGTCCTGCTCTTAATTTCCAGTGGTGGAGATTCCACAACCTGCTTAGGCAATTTATTCCAGTGGTTAATCACCCTGACTGGAATTGTTTCCTAATGCCCAACCTAACCCTCCCTTGTTGTAATATAGAAGAGGGGACTTCACATGCTGTTCACATAATGACTAACAAAACCATCACTTACATGCCATCATCCCCCCCCCCATGCCAATTTATTACCGAGCATGGCACGAAAAGCAGGAATGTACTAATAAAATTTGCAGATGCCACCAAGCTGGAAGGTGTTGCCAACACAGAGGAGGATCAGGCTATCATACAAGAAGATCTGGCTGACCTCGTAAATTGAAGTAATAGAAGCAGGATGAAAGTTAATAGTGGAAAGTGCAAAGCTATGCATTTCGAGACCAGGAATAGAAATTTTTGCTATCAACTTGGAACACATCAGCTGGACGTGACAGAGGAGGAAAAGGACCAGGGAGCATTAGCTGTTCACAGGAAGACTAGGAGCTGCCAATATGATGCGGCTGTAAAAAAGGTAATGTGGTCCCGGGATGCATCAGATGATGCATTTCCAGTGGAAACAGGGAGGTGTTAGTACTATTTTACCAGGCACTGGTGAGACCATTTCTAGAAGACTGTGTGTGCAGTTCTGGTCCCCCATATTTAAGAAAGATGACTTCAAACTAGAACAGGTGCAGAGAAGAGCTACTTGGCTGATCTGAGGAATCAAAAACCTGCCTTAGGAGATTCAAAGAGCTTGCCACATTTAGCCTAACCAAAAGGAGGTTATAAATACATCAAGAGAAATACCAGGAGGGAAGAGGAACTCTTTTGGTCCAGTGCTAATATGGACACAAGGATTAACGGATACCAACTGGCCAGCAGGATGTCTAGACTTGAAATTGGATGCAGGTTACTAACCCTCAGAGGAGTGAAGTTCTGAAATAGCCTTCCAAGAGGAGCTGTGGGCAGCAAAAAACCTAGCTGGTTTCAAAACAGAGAGGACAAATTTATGGAGGAGAGGGTGTGATGGGCCAGCCTGTTCTGTGGTTGCTGGTGGTAAATATGCCAGTGGTCTGAGTTGGGCTATCAGATGGGGCAAGTTCAGAGCTGGGGCACTGAATTCTTTTGAGTGCCTGGCTAGTGAGTCTTGCCCACATGCTTGGGGATTAGCTGACTGCCATAGTTGGGGTCAGGAGATGATTTCCTGTCAGGGTAGATTGGCAGGGGCCCAGAGGTTTTTCACCTTCCTCGTAGTGTGGAGGCCTCCATCCCTTACTAGTCATCTTTCTGTACCGTGAAATCTTTACACCATGGTCTGGAGACTTCACTGGCTCAGTCATAGGTCAGGGTCTACTGCAGGAGAGGGTGGGAGATTCTGGGCTGCTACATACTGGGGATCATTACTCCCCATCTCTGTCCCCATTTTTTCCACACTTGCTGTCAGGTCACCATCCCCTGACCTCCCTCCCCAATTCCACTTCCTCAGGTTCAGATTCTCTGCTGCATCTTCTGACCTCCACAAAACACCCCTTAGGAGAAACATGCCTAAACTGCAGGGTTCCCCTAATTTTGGAGTAGACAAGCCCTAGTAGGAAGAGGACAAGGAAGGGTTGCATTTTTTTGCTTTGTTTCGTTTCCTTTCTTGAGGTGGTAGTGTGGCTGAGCAGTCTAAGGTACTGGCTTAAGGTTCCAGCCTCTTTTGAGGTGTGGGTTCAAATCCCACCACTGCCAGCCTGAAGCTCCTAGCTAAGTAAAGGCTGATGCAAAATGTTTGAGCTGTAGCTTGGGGGCAAGTTATCCTGCATCTCAGTCCTCCTCCAACATTCACAACCTATGCATCACTATGTTTGGGCTTAAAAGCTGACAGTCAGTACCCTATTCCAACTGGATATGCTTAGCAAATGGCAGTTTTTTGCCCCCCCCCCCCCCCAAACAAGCTTTTTTCTCTCCTCACTGGTGCTCAGAGATCCCAGGGTGGTCAGAGGAAACACTAGACTCACTAAGAGCATATCTAAAGAAAGCTGATGTGAACATCGCAGCTGGGAGAGAAAGCCACCAACCAACTTGAGTGGAACCAGATCCTCTTTCAGGCAGGGCCTCACTTCAAGCAGCATCTTGCCCTCAACTAGAGGGAGGGTAGGAAAAAAGGTTTAGGGCATGAGGCTGAGGTAACTAGGCTTGTTCAGTCTGCAGAAGAGAAGAGTTGGGGGGATTTAATAGCCACCTTTAACTACTTGAAGGGGGGGTCTAGGGAAGATGAAACCAGGCTGTTCTCAGTAGTAGTAGATGGCAGAATATGGAGCAGTGGTCTCAAGTTGCAGTGGAAGAGGTCTGGTTTGGATATTAGGAAAAAATTCACCGGGGGGTGACGCAGGACTATAATGGGTTACCTAGGGAAGGGTTGGAATCTCCATCCTTAGAAGTTTTTAAGATACAGCTTGACAAAGCCCTGGCTGGAACGGTTTAGCTGGGGTCTGAGCAGGGGATTGGAGCAGGAGCATAGTCACAGGTGGGCATGGGTGGGCTGAGGCCCACCCACTTGGCCCTGAGGCCCACAAACCTGAGCTTTCTGGCAGCAGCATGAACTTTGCCACCATAACTGCAAGGTGGCCCAGAAGCTGGTGGCCACGAGGGGGCAGAGGCACTTCTGCCCGTGCTCCAGTGGCAAAGTTTGTGCTACTGGCAGCCCATGTGCATGGCTGTGCCTCTGGGGAGGGGGAGCTTCCAGTCACATGACTGGAAACTGCCCTTGGATGTGCTCACCCTACAATTGCAGGGGCCCGGCCAGAAAACAGGGCCTTGCTTTACCCCTGGGTTGGACTAAATAACTCCTGAGGTCCCTTCCAACTCCCATCTTCTATGATTCTATTAAATGAACCAGGGTGATAAATGTCAATATTTGTTATACCCTTGGTTTCCAGAAGAGATCACGGGGGCCCCAAAGTCAAGCAGCATAGCCCCATAGTGCATTGTCAGCAAAAAGAAATGCCAAAAACAGACAGAGGTGGGAAAGCACAAGAGAAATGGAGCCATGCAGTGCTTAAATTGAAAGAACTGAACTCATGACTCTGCTAAACAGCACCAGCCCTTTTCCCCAGGCCAGCCAGAGAACAGCTGAGGGCAACAATTTCCTAGCTCAATAAGGACAAATTACTGCTAGGATAAATGGGATGGATGGGGGTAACCTAAACCTAAAGGGATTTTAAACTGGCATTGGAGAGAAAATGGGCACAATATGTCAAGACTAGAGCTAAAACTAATAATTGGAGAAAAGGGGGAGGGAGTTGATGCATTTTTAATCCAGCTAGAGGGGAAAAGGAAAGACTTGTCAATTCTGGAGATGGAAGTGACAAAATCAGAGAAGAAACTCATTTCCTCCTTGCCCCACTCTGTGGTCACTTGCTTTTCTCCATCATGAATTTCCCAGTTGAGAAATGGTTACATTTGCCCCATGTTACCCTACTCCTTCCCTCTAGGGTGACTTGATATGGGGACAGTCCTGATATTCAGGAGCTTTTTCTTATATAGTCTCCTATTACCCTGCGTCCCATGGGCCTATTATTTCACACTTGCTGTCTACTCACCTGATGTTCCTCACTCCTTTTCCCTTCATCTCTAAGTTATTTGCCATCCCCTTCCTGTCTCAACACCCTCTCTCCCCAACTGCCACCACCCCAGAGGCCCAAGGAGACACCCCACTGGGGCCTGGTTGCTCTCCCTACCTGCATAGGGGCTGCATCACTGGAACAAGGGGACTGCGACTGCACCCCACAGGTTGAACTGGCTTCCATCATATCTAGGACACCCTGCATTTATTTCCTCCCATTCTATAAGTGCCCCATCTTCAAAGCATCTGATGAAGTGGGACATTCTCCCACAAAAGCTCATGCAATAAATACATTTGCTAGTTTTTAATGCCACAAGACTCCTTGTTTGTTTTACTGAACTAAACTAACACCGCCACCCCTTTCAGTCAAGGATTTAATTTGGTTCAATGGCTCCCAGCACACGCCCAGTACTGCCCTCCCCATACAAATTGCTCCCTGCCCACTGGTATCTTCCAGTTTTGGCCCCCAGGGGCCCATCCTGGTGCAGCAGGAGTCAGTTTTATTCTGTAAGAGTGGAGGGGGGAGCAAATTCCCAGGGGGGCTGCCAGATCTGAGGCTTCATTATGTAGAGCCTATTCCTGCCCCTCCACCCCCAGGTATGTTCAGCTCAGCTGGGGATGCAAAGGGGTGGTTTCCAGTGGAGAAAAAACTTCTGTCCCACGCAACACCCCAGCTCAAACTCAGACTGACGGACACAGGAGGTGGCTGTGCTGGAACAGCCAAAAGCAGAGGGTACTGGGAGAAGGTGGGGGCAGGAATAAGGGAAAACAAAGTACAGAGCAGCTGAGCTGTGTGAAATACAGCAGGCTGCCCTGAAAATGGCACCATTCATTCACCTCCCTGGCTCTCTGGAACCTGGGCCAAGCATTTCTGCTTCCCCTGTAATGTTTGCGCTGAAAGAAGCCTTCATTTAAAGCCTCCTCTGTACTGTTGAGAAAGGGACTTTTTAGGGTGCAAATAGCCCCTCAAGGACTCTACTGAAACCAGCACCTAAGGTGGATGTCCCAGGTAATAAAGTGAGACCCCAAGGAAAGGGCTACCTTGCTGCAAAGAAAGGATCAGAGCTGTGTTTCCAGATCTGGACAGCATTCCTCAGAGGCAAAATGGGAGGGATTCAGATATAGAGGAGGGGAGGCTTGTTTCTGGAGGTGTCAGGAAGGGGAAGGGATAAAAAAAATCAGCTAGGAAATGGAGGGAGGGAGAAGCCAGAGTGAAATGCACACATTGTGAGCTAGGTCTGCACACTCAAGGACTTCCAGGGGGAGAAACTGACTGGGTGTGTTTGGGGTGGGTTGAAGTAATGTCTCCTTTTTGCCCCTTCCCCTTCAGGTGTTGATAAAAGCCTCCCAAACTAGTCATCTTTTCTCTGTTTTTATGGATATAGAATTCATGTTGTTTCCCACAAATTATTGACCCTTCCTCTAATTCTCAGATTTTGCTCCATGTCGATTTTCTCTTAATTGCTCTCAAATCATTGACCATTTACATCATCTCCTTTGATTTTGCTCGGTTCTCTCTGATTCTCAAAGACTGCTTGAAAACCTCCTTAGATTTGGGATGTTTGCTCACACCCATTTTTTGGGGGGCTGCAAATTGTCCTTGTTCAGGTGGGAAATGGCTGTCCTGAGTCATTGTCTAAATGGGAAGGGGGCTAACAGGCAGAATTTGAGTTATGATGTGGTTGGCAGCTTCTGGGGTGGGAGAGAAGACCCTTGTAGAGTCTTTTTCTTGAAATAGAAGTCAGTATTTTGCAATTGGTTCAGAATTTGTTTTCAGCTTTGTGATGCTGGCTGTTTCAGGGTAAGCCCTCCCTACCACCACCACCCCCCTTGGGGAAAAGCAGGCTAAGTGCTAGCTGGGAGGGCACCTCCGTGAGCTTCTCAGCAACTGTTAATCTGTTTAAACTCAACCCTGGAGTCAGGGAAGCACAGCCTAGTAGGCAGAGTCTATACAACAAAGTCTATCAGCAACCTTGGGTCAGGGCAGTCAGGCCTAATAGCCAGAGTCCATACAAGTCAATGATGGGGCATTGTGCCCAAGTAGGGGGGCTCAGGCCCTCCCATTCCACTGAGCCCCAGGCCAGAGGGCTATGAGTGCTGGGGGTACAGCACCCAGGATCCACACCAAAACACACCAACTAGCTCTTCTCTACACCCCAGCTCCACCCTTCACACCCACTGGGCTACTGCCTACCTGGGACAGGGTGCAGGTCTGGCTGGGCATTGAACTGTGATTCCCTCTTTCCTGTGACAGCAGTTGTTGGCTTTCCCAGAGGTCCAGGGCATCAGTCACAAGGCTCTCCTTCTGTAGTAACCACTCCATAGGGCTCACTCTGGTCACCAAGTCTCCTATGCAACATGGCTGACATAACTTTGGGGCAGGACCTCCAACAGACATCCTTCCCCTCCACTGGCCAGCCCAGACTGACCTGTGCTGCTCCCTTTTATACTGCGGCAGCAGCCTGAGCATGCCCAGTAGGGCTTATGGGGCGGAGCTTCCGCCACCCACAGGGCTGGCTGGGTTACTGCAGCGCGGGCACATCAGCCCCATTACACTGGCTCTTTTAAAACACTTCTGTTTATTAGGTTTATCACTGAAAGCTGGTGTGCACGGATCTTATCATAGCAGAGGAGAACTGGGAGGGAGCTCAAGAGGTCATCTAGACCCCCCGCTCAAAACAGGACCAACCCCAGCTAAATCAGCCCAGCCAGGGCTTTGTCAAGCTGAACCTTAAAACCTCTAGGAATGGAGATGGGCTGGGGGCTTGGGTGCTGGGAATCGGGGCTCGAGCCTCGTAAGCCCAGCACCAGCGACACCCCTGCAATCAATACTCAAACCTCATCACACACCAGAGCATCCACATGGGAGAGCCCCCCTACCCCTGTGCTGAGTGTGGGAGAAGCTTCAGTCAGCGCTCCAATCTAACCAGACATCAGAGGGTACACCCGGGAGAAACGCCTTCATGTGCACAGGCTGCAGGCAAAACTTCCGCAAGAGATCAGCCCTTATCAGACATAGGAGAGTACACGTGAGAAAGTAGAACGGCTGGGATAGCCAGCAATTTTCCAGGTGATGCTGGCTGAAAGTCTGTCACACCTCAACTGCATCGGGGTGTGTCTGTACCCAAGATGCACTTCACACCGGATTTACCTGAGGAAGGCATGGTCAGGTGGAAGTGACACCGATGTTCCCTCTAATTACTCATAGGCTGTGTGCGCAAACAATTTCTTTGTGCGTGCAAAAACATTTCTTTGTGAGCACCAACATTAGCACTATTGAATTTTTTTGTGTGCACTTTATTTTGTTGTGTGCACAGGTTTCATGGCCTGTGTGCGCACGCACACGCGCACAGCTTAGAGGGAACAGTGGTGACAACCCCAAAGCTCATTGTAAAACAGGGAAGTCCTTTGCCTTTCATGTCATCAGATCTTCCAAGAAAGACTGATTCCCCCAACGGAAGGAAATCATGACATTAATGGCAACCTTGACTACTTTCTGTGTACCTGATAAAACTCGCTGACATGCTGGCCCAGCTTTACAATTACAATTATCCATTTCCTTGATTACGACTACAGCCCCTCCACCAGTGGTTTTCAAACTATTTTCCTCAGGACCCAGTTGAAAAAAAATCATTTATGTCCATAACCCAACAATTCCATCTTTCAGCAATGCATGCCAGTCTTTCGGTGGTGGCCGCAGGGGGCTCCACAACTCAGTACATGAGGGTCTGTGACCTAGTACTGGGTCCTGACCCATCGTTTGCAAATCACTGCCCTACCACACTTGAATCCAAAGACTGACAGCTGCAGCATTCCAACCTGTGTCAGTAGTAAATTATTGTTCCTTTTTCTTTTGTTTGTCCTCATTAACATCCATGTGCTGGAGCACATGGTTATGAGGAAAGATTGAGGGAACTGGTGATAGCAGATGACAGAACAAGGAGCAATAGTCTCAAGTTGTGGGGGTATGGGGGGTGTCTAGGTTGGATATTAGGAACAAGATTTTCCATAGGAGGGTTTTGAAGCATCGGAATGGGTTACCTGCAGAGATGCTGGAATCTCCATCCTTAAAAGTTTTTAAAGCCCAGCTTGACAAAGCCGTGGCTGCGATGATTTAGTTGTGGGTGGTCCTGCTTTGTGGAGGGGTTGGAGGAGATGATTCCTGAGGTCCCTTCCAACCCTAATCTCCATGAGTCTATGAATGATTCGGTAAAGTATTGAAATATTCGACTACCTAAATCTGGATGGCCCGGTTTAATTGAAGTTCTCTTCTTAGGGCTTTGAAGAGTTGCTTTTTTGCAGTATTAATCGGATGAGGTGACGACACTGACGGCTTGGTTCCAATGCAGTATTATTCGTTAACACCTTGATTTGCTGTTTTGACCCAAACCTGATAACCAGATAGTTTAACCGTTAGTTAGCCGAGTGTTGCTTATGGTAGCTGGGCCTTAGAGAGATACATTCATGATTGCATTGCGTCATTTTAATAAATTGTACAAAAGGGAAACAGAGTCAAAATTCTATCAGGTTGTACCGTAGAGATAGCGGGAGATGAGGCATTTCACCACAGACTCCCACTGGCTCCCTCTTAGTTTAAGCTTTGGCTCTCATGGGGCGGGGTGGGGGTGGGGATGGCAATCTCAGCTGGGCAACACATCAAGAGGATTTAGGGAACCACAAGGGAAAAGAAGCTCCCCTCTGCAGGTTTTTGGGAGCGTACATGAGGGCAATGAGGCTGGGGGAGAGGGGAAGTCACTGAGCTGGGGTGTCTGAGTCCGTGCCTCTTGATGTTCATTTACTTTATACCCAAGCATGGTGAGGGTGCCCCATCTAGCAACTTTTGGATCTGGTTTGAACGGATCTAAAAAGAAGTGAAACGTTCCCGTCATCCTGGCAGCCTGAAAATTCAGACCCCAATGCCACCTGAGCCTCCCAGGACTAGGCACGTGTTGTCGATCGTTGGCTGTGTGTGTATGCTCCCCCAGTGTGTGCACTGTCCCAGCTCAGGGCAGGCAACCAAGACACCCCTCCACAACTGGATGATTCAACGGGAGCACAGATCCTTTCAGCATGAAAAGCACCTGGCTGAACTGCTTGTCAGATTAGCACAGCAAAAAGCACCTTATGTCCTAGTGCAGTCAATGGGATGAGATAACACCAGGTGTGATTCAGCATTGCTCCATCAGATTGGGTACATGTTCTCAGCAGGCCACCAGGGTCAGATTAATGCAGGGCTTTAGGGTCTGCAGCCCCAAGCCACAGCCTAAAGGTGGGCCCCCACCACCTAGCAAAAATCCAGCCCCTTCCGAGCAGTGTGCTGCTGCTGCCCACCATCGGCCTGCCGCCCCACCCCTAGGCTGGCAGGAACACCGAAGACTGCGGCCTCTGGCCCAAGAGCCCCCAAGGCATCTGGCTGGGCTGCAGGCTCCGGATTCGCCTACCAATGCCAGCCAGGCAGTGGGTCCTGGAGCTCCCTCAACCCCAGAACCACCCCGAGTGCCAGCCAAGGCATGGGCCCCAGATCTGTGTCCCCCAGCACTGGCCAGGCCTGACCTGGATGGCTGGGTGCCATTGTGATGGGGGGACCCACAAGAGCCTTGGCCCGTCCCCAGGGCTTTGATCCAGCTCTTCAGCCTGGGAGCATTTGATGGTGTGCTACAGCGATGCTGTTGCCTGTTACTGGGGGAATATTCAGTGGTGGGGACAGGGTTGTAACTACAGTGAGACAAATGGGGTTTTGTCCCGGGTGCCCCAGAGCAGGTCCGTTGAGCTGCTCTAACGAAGGACATGTTCCACGCTGCTCGCTCCAGGCTCCAGTCATTGTAAGGGGTGCATTTGGAGCAGAACATGCCCTGGACGCCCAAACGACTAGTTACAGCACTGGGTGAGGGTCTGTGAGGGGATCCTACTCTTTCTTCTCCATCAAGGGGCAGCTGGGGGGTGGCACCTCTGCGTATCATATGGCTGTGCTGTTCTCTATGTTGGGGGGATACAGATAGGTGTAGCTCAGAGTCAATGACCGGTTCCTCTCCTCAATTTCCCGGGAGATCTCTGCTAGGCGATCCTGGAGGGCAGCCATGAGCTTCTTGGGCCCATCTTCGGTAAAGTGCTCTTCAGGGTAGGTCCCCAGCGGTCTCTGAAAAGGAACAGGGCTGAATGGTGAATACGGAGGTGTCTCACCCACTAAGTCCCCGCAACACGGGCTCAGTTCCAGGGATGCCTTATTGCTACTCCAAGGCTGGAGCAGAGAAACGAGGGTCTCAAAGTCAAGGACTGGGGCACTAATTGGTGGAGCTGTGTGTGAGAAAAAAACCCTGCAGAAACAGACACTGAAGGAGCAGAAGGCCAAGCAGACAGCTAGAACAAGCTCTAGGGGTGCAGCCCTAAGCCAAAACCTGGAGAGACACAGATAGAAAGAGAGAGAGAGCTTTTGGACTGAGTGCTACCTGAAAAGAGGCTTAGAACTGCGAGCACAAAATTGCCTCCCATTCTTTGAGTCCCACGGACTTTGCCAATAAACAGGTTTGCATCACAGAAAAACCTGTATCTGTCACCAGTTTGTCCTTCGCATAGACACAACCCACAGCAACAGTGAAGTAAAAAATTTCAAACAAAACATTGTTGTTCTCCTTTGGAGAAAATGCGTGTTCCGTGACACCAAAGTGATTTGAGAACTATCCATTTTCTCAAATAGTTAATTTATAAAATCCCCATTTTGATTTTTTGGATACAAATGGCTTTTTGCAGGGGTCAAAGTAGGCCAGAACGCACCATTTATGAAAGTGGGCCCTGGAACGCAGCGTTCCGGTTCTATTTTCTATTTTTAGAGGCCCTGGAACATTGAGCCCCTAAAAATAGCGGGCCTTGGCACGCCATTCTCGCACTTTCTGGCAAGGCAGGAGAAAGCAGGGAGGCGTGTCAGCTGCCCCGGCTCCCCTGCGCATATGCAGGCTGTGCTAGAGGCAGAAGCCTCAAAGCACAGCCTGCAGCGAGGGAAATTAGGAGCGATTTTTCACCACCCCTGCACACAGCTGCCAATGAGTGTCAGGGCGGCTCAGCTGCTCTCCCCTTCAGGAGCAGGAAGCTCGCACTGTGGGGGGGGGCCCTTTCCCCATTGCGGGGTGCCCAAGCTGGGGTTAGATATTGGGGGCAGGGTGTGGATTTCGGGGGTGGATATTGGGGGCAGGGGAAATATTGGGGACAGTGGAGTGGATATTGGGGGCAGTAGCTGGGGTGGGGGACAGGCATTTGAGGGTGCATTAGCTGGGGTGGGTGGAGGGGCCCCAAACCTGCATGAAGAAGGCCTGCAACCATGTGAAGGGGACCCGGACCCGCATGAAGCGGAGCTGGAACCTGCGTGAGGGGGCCTGGAAATTTAAGAGGGTTCTGGGGGCCCCCAAATTATACTTTAACCCCTGGCTTTTTGTGTTGAATATTTTTAAAAAAGGCTCGGAATCGAAATACAATGTGCACTTTTAGATTGAAGAAAAGGTTTAACATGACCCAAAACCATTTTTTTCCAGCTTTTTGAAATTGCCAGTTAATCAAAACTCACGGGGTTTGTTGTTGTCCACTGATCAGTCTCAGGAGAAGAGAAAGACACGAGGCGGATGAGAGAATATCTTTTAATGGACCAACATCTGTTGGTGAAAGAGATCCAAAGCTTTTCCATCTCACCAGCAGAAGCTGGCCCAATAAATATAGTCCCTCACCAACCTCGTCTCTCTGACATAGCAAAAAGTCACTGATTCACCCATCTCCGTCAATGGAGGTTTTAAGAACAGGTGGGACAGACACATCTAAGGTCTAGATAATGCTTAGTTCTCCTTTGAGTGCAGAGGGCTGTACTAGATTACCTTGCGAGGTCCCTTCCAGTCCTATGATTCTAATGGCAGAGTCCCAAAGTTTGGCTACAGCATTTGGGTCAGAAAAGGGTTAACCATACTCAAGGTGATCTGGATCTAGGGCTAGAAATGGGGAGTATTTGGTGTGTGAACAGTGGCTGAACAATCATCCATAGAGAAGGACCTCTCCCCACCTCTTGAGAAAGGCCTCTGGCCCCGAAACCATAACCCATCGTGTCACTTTGGGGGGCATTTGCTCCTCCCCACAGCTGCCCTCAGCCCCCAACCTGTCCCACCGTCCCCCCAATGGGGTAGCAAAAGTGGGGGGCTGAAATACTGGGTTCACGTCGTCAATTGATGTGAATCACCACCAGTTCCAGTGGACATCTTGGCGATTCACACTTGTGGAGGATCTACCCCATTGACTCCAGAAGAAAGAGGCCCATTGACAACAGCTGGGGATCCAGCCCCTCTCTGGGAGTTTCAGAGATGCGGCACGACACCCTCAACCCCAGTCCAATGGAAAAGGCATCCCCCATCAGGGGTCCCCTTGTTCCCTTACTCCACCCACCCCCATAACACCACACTCACCATGTCCCGATCCTCATTGCGCAGCACCCAGAGGATGGAGAGGATCAGACTGGTGGTGTTCATCTCAGGGATGGTGTCCAAGAACTCCTCCAGGGTCACCTGGGCTTTTGTCTGGGGTGGCGGCTTCCTCATGGACGATGGCGAGTTGGGCATGAAGAGAGCCAGCTCGAACTGGGCAACAGGAGAGCCAGAGGTTAGATCCCACTCGGCACGATCACAAGGGGACCCAGAAGTCCTCAGCAGCAGAAACAGGGCCAGTTGCCGCTGGGTCCTCAGACCCTGTTCAGTGAGCCACAGAGGCAGCGTGAATGTGTGGCTGGGACTCAGACCTGCCACCTAGTTCTGCACCTTCATGAATGTCCTGCGTGACCCACATCACTCTGTGCCTCAGTTTCCCCATCCACCTGAGGAACGTGATAATTCTACCCGTGTTCCGTTTCCTCTGTGCAGCTGGTGAGTTACTTGGTGCAGGAGCCATCTCACGCTCTGACTGTGCAACATCCGGCCCCATGTAGGCACTGATCTCACTGTGTGACTGTGCAGCACCCAGAATGACATAGGCACCAATCTTGGTCGGAGTCAGTGCCGAGCCTGATACAATGTGGGCCCTCATCTTGGCTGGGTTGTGTGCAGGGCCCAGCAGGACGGGCCCTGTAGCTCTATCAAAGATTTTCATTTTGATTCATTTTGTGGGATGGAGACACTGGTGTTAAGAGAGGAAAGGAGAGAGGGAAATGGACACCCCGCCAGGACAGGGGATGGTTGGGCGGCCGTCACCTACCTGCCCAGCGTTGACAGCGGCATGGTAAGCAGAGCAGGTGAAGATCGCCATGGTCAGGTACTTGGTCAGCTCAGCCGTGGAGCTCAGAGTGGAGGGGACGCCTGCCGGGGAGGGATGGACAGATGAGCATGAGACAGAGCCCCCTCCCCAAAAAAACCAAGGAGTTGTGTGGCCCTTTAAGACTAACAGGACTGGATCCCGCTGGGAAGGCAGAGGGTGACCATTCGATGGAACGCTGACGTGACTTAGTTTCGCACACAGCAGTTGCATGGCAGGAGTCCCACGGAGAGGGCGGCCAAAGTTTTCACAAATGCTTTGGGGACACCTACACGGAGGTTGATTTTGGAGAGGGCCGGGGTTCCTCAGCTGTGTCTGTGACCCCAGGCCCCAAGACGACCAGGAGATCTCCACCACTGGCCCACTGTGCTCTTACCCGATGCCTGTCGGCTGAGGAATCCCTTGGCGAATATCTCGCCCACCCAGGCTTGCAGCTCATGGTCTCTCTGTACTGCGAGGTCATTCTGGTAGTAGATAGCCACGATGCCAGAGACAAAGCTGGGAGGGGGAAGTGGATGCTGGTTAGTTGGGATGCTGGGCTCCACGATGAGCTGCTCTCTGCTGGATAAGTAAGGGGTATTTCCCTCGCCCAACTCCACCTGGAAATTTCCTCTCAGACCCAGTCACCGAATAGTTCTGGCCTCCTTGAACATTATCCTCCCAGGGCTATTCTTCCACTCCTTAAACTTTACTTTTAGCTGGTCCAATTTCCCCTCCATCTACCAAGCCAGGGAACCAACCTATCTGTCACACTTTAATTTAGGAGACTGGTTTTTAGAGTTTTGGCCAAACGTTTCCAGGCATCTCAGTGATTTAGGAGGCCTGCCATTCTCAAAAGTGACTTCCGCACATGAGGGGTTAAATGCAGAAGAGTGTTTAGATGACTAATGGTGAAGATGGGACCTTTAAGGGCAAGCAATAGAAGAAATGAGTGGGGCCAGAGCCTCAGGTGAAGCAATGGAGTGGGGAGTCAGGCCCCCACTTTAAGGGACCCTCCAGTGTTCCTGGTTTGAGCTGAAAATTTTTGAGGATCCAAAGTAGAGTTGCAGAGACCCAAAAACATTTCACAGATGAACTCGGTTTTGCCAAATTTTGCTCTGAAAGACAAATAACCTTCTGCCCAGCAAAAAATCTGGGAACCTCCCCCCAAAAAGTATCTTCTTGTTTAAAATGTCCTTGAAATTATTTTCCAAAAAATGCCTCAATGTTTCAAAATGCTCCCAATGGAAACAAACTGGGTCAATTTACACCATACAAAATGTTTCCTTTGACGTGCAAGAAAGTTCTTTTTTCGTGTGATTTCTCAATGAGCTGAATATTTTGAAAATTGTTGGTTTTCAGCTCCCTTCCCCAACCCTCGCCACTCAGAGCCCCCCACTTTGACCCCTACCCCCTAGGATTTCACTAGGTCCAACAGTTAACCCCGTTCCCTCCATCCAAAGTGCTGCCACCACTCCACACTGACACACAACCCAACCAAATACAGCACCCTGTCCTCTTCAACCTCTTCCCTTCCAGCACAGCTCTCCCCATCCCATTCCCCTCCAGCCCCACACAGCACCCCCCTCACCTCTCTATGGCAGCCCAGATCTTGAGCCCATCATCCCGGTAGTAGTAGTTCTGGAGGGAGGCAACGCCACGTTCCTGGATGTCATCGGGAAGGCAGAGCATGGTGTAGGTCAGGTTCTCCAAGCCCTTGCGGAGCAGGTCGCCAAGTCCTCGTCGCCCAGTCGCTATGGCCTGTGGAATATAGACCCAGACCGGGCTCAATGGGAGCGATTACCACGGAAATGCACGGCCCATGGGAGGGTGCAATACACGAGGGTGGCTAGAATGCCCCAGGGGCTGGGAATCAAACCTTCCAAATCCTTTGGAGACTGAATTTCCTTTCCCAAAAAAAAAAAAAATCTTCACTGTTTAAAGGAACTGGGAAAGTAAAAAGAAAGTGAGGGGCAAGGTGAATAATGGGAAAACTAAGCAAAAATTGGAAAATAAACAAAAATCAGAAAAAAACGAGAAAAGTGAAAAACAAAAAAATTTTAGAGGGAGTAGGCCTGCTTTTAGCAGGGGGTAGGACTAGATGACCTCATGAGGTCCCTTCCAGCCCTATAATTCTATGATTTTGTGAAAAATGGGGAAAGGGGTGGAGGGGGACAAGGGAAAAGAGAAAAAAAACAGGAAAAATGGAAAAACTAAGGAAAAAAACAGACAAATGTAGAAAAAAGTGGAAGAGAAAGAAACAAAATTAAAAAGGGGGGGGGGGATGGGGATGGGAGAACCCAAGAAAAAAAAATAAAGAAAACCAGGAGGAAAAAAAACAGACAAACTTTTTTAAAAAAGGTGAAAAAAAGAAAGAAACAAGAAAAAAGGGAAGTGAAGGGAAAACGTGGAAAAAGGAAATACCCAAAAATAAAATGGAAAAAACAAGGGGATAAAACAAGTTAAGAAGAAAGTGAAAAGAGAAATAAACAAGAAAAAGGAGGGTAAGGGGGGAAATGAAAGAAAAGCAAGGAATAAATAGAAAATTCAAGAAAAAAGTGGGGAGCAGGAGACAAGAAAATAAGGAAAAGCAAGAAAAAAGGGGGACCAGGAAAAACAATCAAAAGCAAACAGGGACAAGAAATAGGGAGAAAAATTAAAAATGGGAAGGAAAAATGCAGAGAAAATGCCATAAAAATGTCACAAACTTTTTTCGAAAACAGCCAATTTTTATTTTGAATCTCTTATTTTCACCTAACGTACATTCAGGGGAAAAAAAAAATCCACGTGTCTCACCCTGACTAAAAGGCCTGAAATTGTGGCATGTTTGTCTGCTTGCGTACGCCAGGGATAGGCCCGTGCGGCACGAGGTCAGGCTGTGGTCGCAGCCACACTCTCTAGTTTGCTCAGGTGGTTGATTCAATCACATTATAAAAAGTGGTTTGTTCTTTCTCCCTCCTGGCTGAAGAGCCAAGAAGGGAGCTTACAGACTAGAGCTCTACCAAAGAGATGCTGTGCAAATTAATCCCCGCCTTCTGCCTCAGTCTCCCCATCTCTAAAATGAAGCCCATACTCCTGATGTCCATTGTAAAGTGCTTTGAGATGCCCCAGATGCAAGCAAGGGATTATCATTGCCCTTTTACCCGATCGAATACGCCCCCAGGGCTGACGAGAAAGGTCCTGGCGAGGACGTCGATATGGATGGAGAAGCGGATGTGAGGGACCAGGAGCTGGAAGAAAAGAGATGGAAGGGGGCAGAAGGATGAATCTGCCAGAGCGAGGAGGTGCTAGGTCCCTCCCACTCTACTCCAGCCCAAATACCACGGTCTTTACTGGTGGACAAGAGGCTTTGCAGAGGCGAAGGAGTCTGGGGTCAGGAGACAGCGGAGAACTGACCTCAGAGCACACAGCTCGATATCACAGCCAAGCACATCTGGAGAGCACACTAGGCACAGTGGACTGGATGCACACTGGGTATGGCTGGGCCGTACACCCCAGCTGGGCACAGCAAGCCTGGGACACCCTTGGTTTTCTCAACAGCACCCACAGACACGGAGTGACGCAGGGAGAGCCCGGCGAGTCCAGGTGGATAGCTGGGAATGGTACTTTCCCTATCAGCTGGTGCCAACTGTTTGCATCCTGCCCGAGATGCTGGAGAGAAGGATCCCCACCGTCCCATTGGCCGATGCTCCCAGGTCCCCGCCCCATGCACTGCCCCCCCATGCCAAGCCTCCTCACCTTGTACAAGGGGTGGCACATGGGCAGCTGGCGCTGGGTGGCCACAGCAAAGACCTCGGCCAGCAGGTGGGCCCGGAGGAGATGGGAGATGACTTCGTGGAGGTGGAACTCGGAGCTTCGCACCCAGGTCTTGGCCAGGGTCCAGAGCCACTCGGAGTCGCTGGGCAGGAAGATGGGGCTGTTGGGGCCCGGGCGCTGGCTGAGCTGTGGGGGAGCTGGGTCAGAGCAAAGGGCCTGGGGTCGCCTGTGTCAGTGCAGCGAACCCATCCAACCCGTGTCCCTCCCAGGCTAGAGCAATGGGCACATCCAGCCCAGTTCCCATCCCAGGTCAGAGCAATGGGGGCTTCCATCCCAGTCCCCCCTGGATCTAAGCAACGGGCCCATCCAACCCACTACTTGCCCTGCCAAATCAGAGCAAGGGGTCCATCCAACCCAGTACTCTCCACCAGGTCAGAGCAATGGACCCATCCAGTCTATCCTCCCTGACGTCAGAGGAGTGGGTCCAGGAAGAGGGATGGTGGCTCCTCACCTGGATGGCCAAGGGCACGAGGTCCCCGCTGGGTCTCTGGTACAGCAGGCACAGGGGCGCGGCGATGTACTGCTGCTGCCCGTTCACTTTGGTAGCAGGAATGTCCTCCAGGAGCTTGTAATCAGCCAGGTAAAGGTTCCCTCTCTGCCATGCCGAGACGGGACTGTCAGTGCCCCTTGCAGAGTTGTGAACATCTCTTCAGCAGTGCCCCAGCTAGCAACGTGCATGACACTGTGCACGGATCCCTCACCCAGTGCTGAGCTGCAGCCACCTCTGGGGCAGGGCGGTTACACAAGAAGCCCTCACCGGGCACCGAGAGGCAGCCACCCCAAAGGCAGGAAGGATATTTGTACAGGAATCCCTTGCCTGGTGCTGCGATGCAACCACCTCTGGAGTGGGCAGGGGGGTATTTATTCATATCCGCTTTGCTACAAACAATTTTTGGCGGGGGGGAGACAACCCCATGCTCCTGCCAGCAGGAGTCGGAGGAGTGCGGGGCAGGACGGACTCAGCAGGGCTGGGAAGCAGCCAGGCCCCAAGGGAGCTGTGAGGCTGGAGGAGTGAAATAGGATTATTTGTGGGGAGAGGATGGGGAGTGTTACCTGCAGCTCCTCGTGGAGGCTGGTGGACTCCCCCAGGGAGCCAGCCACCATCTCCTGCGTCACGGGGAAGTTGTCCGGGAGCTCCGTGCATTTCCGGATCAGAACCGGGTTGACCCCGTTCAGATACTGGTACCCGAAGAATTCATCTTCCTTCCAGTGCTTGGTGACGTAGTCTGGGGATGCAGCAGACACACACCAGCCCTTTAAATTGTACCCCAGCATCCTGAGAAGGGAGCAGGGTCTTGTGCTTAGAGGAGGGGGTTGCATGGAGCCAGGACTCCTGGGTTCTGTGCCTGGCTCTGGGGGGGAGCAGGGACTAGTGGGTTGGGGAGTCAGCTGGGTTTTCCTCTGCCTCCCCCTCACTCTACTCTGGGGGGTCACAGACAAACCCCTCCCCACCAGGCCTTGTGGTCCTAGTCCTGACAAAAGCCGTGGGGCAAGGCTGAGACTGGCAGGGCCAGCTGGCTAAGGGGTATGGGCCCAGCCCCCAGGCGAGGGGAAAACTGCAGATGTGGGGCAGCACGGACCTGAGACCGGGCTGTGGTAGAACCAGAAAACCTTCAGGATGTCAGCCAGCTTCTGCCAGGAGAATGGCCGGTCCAGGAACCCCTTCACCTTGCTCTCTATCAGCCTGTGGGGACGGGGAGCCACGCTCAGAGACCGGGGGCCTGGGGAGCACGTTGTCTACCCCCGCGGCCCCCTCTGCCTGTCCCAGACACCCCCTCGCTCTGCCTGCCCTTCCCAGCCTGTCTGGTCCCATCCATCCGCCTCTGCCTGTCTGTCTGCCCCTTCAAACCGCACGTTGGCACCC